>JADRCC010573015.1:0-19463 GCA_019843855.1 Hylomyscus alleni | reverse complement strand
GTTTCTTAGTTTCACAGAGGAACATTAGAGGGAGATCCAGTCTCCATTCATTCATTGTTCCATCCTGAGCTCAGAGGGGCTTGTGCACCTGCCTGTGATTTGCATCACTTTTCCAGAACCCTGATTACTACTAACACACACACACACACACACACACACACACACACACACACACACACACACTGCAGCCAATGGCAAATAGGCCTCTGTAATACTTGTAGGCAAATACTGTGGTTACAGTCCATCTCCCAGAAAATGGCCTCCGAAAGTGAAGCCAGCTCTGGTCTGGAAGGGAAGTCAATGGATTTAAAAAGAAACACTTGGTAGAGCCTTAAGTACCTGTGGTGTAGTCTAGAAGTGAAAGCATAGGCTACACATGAGAACAATCCTTAGGCCTACTGAGGCCTCACCCGAGTGGAACAGCATGTCCAAAGCAAAGGCAGAGGCAGGTCCTCCAAGCACTGCTAATCCAGCTGTTGTGAGGTCCTCCCGAGTGTAAGGGGAAGCCTTGTTTCAAGATGATTTTTATTGGGTTAGTATTTTCTGACTTTCATGAAGATAACAAAAGAACATTTTCTGTTGCTCATCTTCCTCAAAAGGCAAAAGCCATCAGAAGAGCTCAGTTTAAGTGAACCAATCCTCTTTCTCAAATTTATAGAAATTTGACACACAAAACATTGTCATGTTATTTTTAATAAATAGAAAAACCATTGCATTTTATCGACCTGCAACCCAGAAGTCTCTAAGTTTCAATTTGTGTTTGATAATGCATTTTGCACCAAGATCTGTGCTTCCATGTCTCTCTTCTGCCTCTTACTGCAAGCTGTTGTAAAAATCACTCCACTTGGCTTCCAATGTTGCCATTTTAGGTTTTCCTCAATGGACTTTGGCCTTTATATTTTAAATGACTGTTAATAATTTCTTACTTCAGCTGGTGCCCAACTGCAGCTTTGCTAGCATGCCCACATTGTCTTTTAAGAAGCTGGTTTCTCCACTGCTGTCTTCCCTTGTGCCCTTGTTCATTGAATCATGTGTTCTTTCTCTATATCTTTCAGGAAATTTGCTCCTCAGTTTGAGACAGTGATTTTCTTGTCCTGGTTCCAAATTACATGATATATCTTTTTCAGAAACATTGCATTAGAAATCTAATAAATAAATCAATTATTTATTAGAAATAAATAATTACTTTATTTTTTTTTCTTGCAGATACAATCTTTAAAGGAATAGCTAAGGCTCCCTTCTTACAGCTATAGTCACCTATATTTTGGATACTGTTCAAAATTATAAATATATTCTTCCAAGTCATTTATTGTTTTGAATCCTGTGTTTATGTCCCTGTGCTTTTTGAAGGTAGAACCAACTTTATAATTTTTCACTATTTTTTTTTCTTATTCATGGACTTCCCAACTGTATTAGACCATGAAGAGATGTCTGCTCCATTTGCCAACCGTTTTCAATGTGACAATGGTTAACTATAATCTAGTCTTACTTTCATTTGGTCCCATTACATTTGAGTCTACTGAGTTCCTATGTAGTACATTTTGAACCCAGCGAAAAGAAATTACATTTGCTGAATAGTTTGTATATAGTTACCACATGAAATTTTTATCTGTACTTCATTCAGAAAATTAACTTAAGCAAATAAGTGCCAAGAGCCAACAATGTGATCAAGTCTATCTTCAGAGGCTGTTGGATATTTTGTTCCTTTCCTTCACAGATACTAGAGAAGGATGGCTGCTTAGATTTGTCTCCTGCATTCATACAGGGTCTTCAGAAACTTCCGGATTTGGACAAATCCTCTCATTTTCTTGAATCTTGACATCAACAGTCTATAAATTAGATTAGATTATCACTGTCTCTTTTTAGCTTTTATGACTTGTTGCTTAATCATTCCAACAGTCTGGAAAATCTCTGCTTTGGTGACCACTGAGGCACTGATAGAATGAGCCATGAGGATGGGACAATATCACCATGATCACAGTAAAGGCACATGGCCTTCTGCAGCAGCTAGGCACTTCCAGACTAGAGCCTTGGGTCAATGGAAACTGGGTATGTATCTGATAATCCAGGAGTGTTTGGGTATGGATTAGGAGCGATGCTTATCAAGGGACAAAGGAGAACAGGAACTGAGAAGCCACCAAGGTCATCTTCTGGGAGAGCAAAAGTGAAAGTGAGTGCTTGCTAAATTGGCAAGGAATGAGATGGCCCTCAGTGCAGTATGGTAGTTAAAAGGATTTGAAAGCTATAACTTCCTTTCCTTCCAGATTCTACTTTGCTCAACCCGTTTAACAACAACAACAACAAAATCAATAACAAAACCTTCACGTCCAAAACTATTGTACAAAACAAGCGTCATGCTTTTTGGTCACTCTTACTATGAAAACATGATATTCATTAACACAAATCCCTGAGGCTAGTTTTTCAAGGACTTCTCCGTGGTGTCAGCCAGCATCAGGAACCTCTTCTTCCTCTTCTCCCCACTGAGAATCTGTTATTTTCACTAAACGTTCTAGCTCATTCTGTGCCAGAGCAGCAGGAGCTACTGGAGACTCTGACACACATACCTTTCCCACACCTGGCCTGCATCCCTTTTGAACACCCTGGAAAGGGGTCAATGTTTCTGCCCTCTTCCCCATTGTCTTGCACTCAGTGTCCACTTACCCTCCAGACCTTTTTCTGTAACTCTCCAGAGCCCAGTCCAGGAATCAACACTGAGATGGAACCTGTTTTGAGTTATGCATGACTGTGGTCACCATCCATGTCAAGCAGCGTAAAGAGCTCCAACTGCAAAGAGGACAGCAAGGAGGTGAGGGAAAAGGAGACAGGAGGGTAAACATTGATAAATTTGGACCTTGGTTCCTTATTTGTTTAATTAACTGATTGACAACAGTTTGGGTAAGCAGCATGCTTCCTTATCACAGAGTTGGTTTTTTGTTCTTGTTTGTTTTTGTTTTTACTTCAAAATTATTTAATAAATGACATTGGTTTGATGAATGGATTTAATTTTATTTAAACACTTCAAAATGCATACATGATTCAAACCATCCACAAAACTAGTCTTAACCCATCGTTATACATAATTTTATATTGTATGTACTTGTAAATAATACGTACAATTACCTTTATGTTTGTCTGTATATCCTATTCAACTTTAAAAAAAGTCAAAGACTATATATGTTACTGTAATACACTTACATTTATTTTTTCTCTTTTTGATTTTATTTGAGAATTTCATACATGGGGTGGAATGTGCTTTTATCATATCTATGCCTTCTCCTCCAGTTCCCCATCCCCTCTTCCAATTCATGTCTTTTTAATCTATAAATACAAATATATCTCACAAATGCATGTAAGACCTACAGAATCAAATTAGTGTTCAGTTAGTGTTGCCAGTGTGTACATGAGTGTAGGGTTGACCACTTGGACATGAGCTATCAAAGGTTCTCATGTCTGAAGAAAACTGACTCTTCCTCTCTCACCAGCAATTGACTGCCTTTAAGTTCTCAAAGGGTGTGGCTTTAGGAACCCTCCTTTCACCCATGCTGGATTGTTTCCTGTTGTGACCTTGTGTAAGCAGTCACTGCATGGAACATTCACAAGTGTGACATCTCTATCATATCCAGGAGTTCTCCTGCCTCTCTGGCTTTTCGAGTCTTTCTGCCTGCTCTTCTGAGATGTTCCCTGAGCCTCAGGTATGTGAAAGAGTTATGCTGTAGATATTGCACTGGAGAATGGTATGTCAAAGTCATTTCTTGTCTGCATCTTCATAGGTTATGTTTCTCTGCAATAGACTTCATCCATCGAAGGAAGAAGCTGCTTTGATAAGGCATGGAATTTGAACTGATTTACAGATAGAAGAATAAATATTTAGAAGACAGCTGGATACTATATTAATTTAGCAAAATGGTATTGTAGGTTCCTCTCTAGGGTCTCTGAGTCCATGTTATCCTAGTGACCTACTGTTAATTCAATGCATGGTGATGTGTGTGTGTGTGTGTGTGTGTGTGTGTGTGTATGTTTATGTCTGTGTATGCAGTTGTGTGTATATGTAAGTATGTATCTGTGTGTATACATGCATATACATGAAAATATGGCATTTACAGATTTTTAATTATAGTTGAGTTTTTCAGCTACCACAGAATAAATGTCAGTTTGTTTTAGAGAATATATTTCTGAATGTATTTAAAACAATCACCTGAAAACAATTGAGAGGTTTTTTTTTACTTTTAACTAGAATTTAAATTTTCCATAATACTTTGTACTACTAATTATGTTTGCATTTAGCCAATTAATGTGGTCTATTCACAGCCAATTTCTTGTTGCTCATTGGAGAGAGAAAGAGAGAGAGAGAGAGAGAGAGAGAGAGAGAGAGAGAGAGAAAGAGAGAGAGAGAGAAAGAGAGAGAGAGAAGGAGAGGGAGCTTATTATTTTTAGATTAGTTTTGAACCCTTCTATAAGCTTGCTCTCTGTTCTGGAATGTTCCTGCGTGATGCTCTTTTCATGGAAATTCTTCCCTTTCTCCAGGTTCCAGCTGTCTTTAAATACTCCCCCAATCCTTCTCCCTCTCCTCCTCTGCTCCTCCCACCTGCCTGTGGTTGTCTTTATAGTACATCGTTTCATTTGTTCAGAGTGAGTCTTGTCTCCACGTCTCTTCCTAGCTTCACCCTAAGGCAATGACTGCTGACTGCGTCTGTGCTTCCTTCCTCCTCAGTGCTAAGCAGTGTGTGCACATGGTGGTGGGACGCAAGTTGTCTCTAAAGGGTCATCATTGGAGGGCAGAAATGTGATTCAGCAACAAGAGTCTCTCTCACAGAAATATTCAGAAAGATCTTTTTACATTATCTTTTATTACTTATGTGTATGTGGTGTGTTTGTGTGAATGTTCCCATGGAGGAAAGAAGGGAGTATGGGATTCCATGGAGCTAAACGTATAGATGGTTGTGAACAGTGCTGGGAACCAAACTCAGGTTCTCTGGAAGATCAGTGCATGATCTTAACCACAGAGCCATCTCTCTAGCCTAGTATTAATTAGTCCTTGGTGGTTCGCAGTGCATTCTACCAACATTTGTATGGTGATTCTAATGTGCAACAAGATTAGCTGATTTTTTCTTATCATAAGTCTGAGAATTGTTGAGGGATAATTCATCCTTGTATATGAAGAAGGTTAGGTTCAGAGAGACAGTTTGACTTGGTCTTGGAAGCAGGGCTTATACTTGACTCTCACGTGGCCTGTCCATGTGCCATAATGCATTTCTTACAACTTCAAGCTCATCACAGAATCATTAAGGAGTGAGGGTCATGTAGTTCTCCAACTTGGTGACATAAGAAATGCCTGGGAAAGAAGTAATGTTGCTTAGTCGTCTCTACCACTGAAATTTTATATTTCTATGATTATTTCTAGGAAATGTATTTTAACAGTCACCCTTAGCTCTAGCCTCCTGAATTTCTTCAAAACAGTTTGTCTTCCAGTCTTCTGGAATAGAAGGGTGATACCTTGGAACATTGAAGTAAATTGTTAAGCATGAAATCATCTCAACCAGAAACATAGAATGTCCAGCGTGATGCCATTCGCCTAAGTCTGAATAAAGCTTAAGTAGCACGTGATAGCCATCAAATAACTAGTGACTGACAGATAACCATGAAGACTGCCTTGAGACTAGTAGTTCATTGGCCAAGCCCTGTAAATACTGTTTGGCTTCTTGGTTATTTGCTTATTTGTGTCATTGTTGAATTTAAACTTATAATAATATGTGTTTGCATTCAAAAAGATATTTGTTGTTAAGAGACAAACATATTCACCTGATGAAAGACTGCTGAGGCACGAATCCAGAGGAGCATAGAGAGATTTGTCAAAATTTCTAAAGAAGGCTACAGACATGGATCTCTATATAAGATATAGATAAGATATGTCCACTGATTCCTAAGATCTGAGTTCAAACCCAGAAATTCTTCTGGTGAAATATTAGCATCAACACCTGCAAATTGTCATCCACCACATCACATACACACGTATGTACAGACCTACATACACACACACACACACACACACACACACACACACACACAAAGAATTCTTTTAAAAAAGAAGCCAATTTTATTCTGGCCTCTACACCTCTAGGATTTATAGTGCTCCTTGTGTAAAACACTGTCTAGTAAGAAAAATTTGGGGCTCCAGAGTTTGCAAGATATTTTTTAAAAATTAATTAAAATGTATTTTCATAGTTTGTTTTTTGTTTTATTTTGTTGTCACTGGATTTAAAAAGACCAGGAAAACATGACAGTGTCTTGTGTTCCAGACAGACTTTCTGGAAAGTTGTGACTTTCACAAATCTAAAACAACAGCAATGAGAAAAAAAATAGTAACAATTTCTAGTCTCAGGCCAGGCTCCCTTAGTCAGCTGTCTATTTTTCTTGCCACCCAGATACTAAAGCGTTTGGCACCCGTGGGATCTTCGTATTTGGGTCTGGAAGGGAAGCTCTCCCACCCTGGTTTTATCTGTAGGCTGGATAAAGGTTTGGGATTTAGCAATAGGCTCTGCAAGCTCAGCTTGTGAAAATCACATTCTTTATCAACTCCCCAGATGGTTTAGATCATTAAAAACACAACAAAACCAAACAAAAGCCCTTCAGAGTGTACACTGTGAAGATATTCTCTAATTTCCAAGAAAAATAAATATATGTGGAATTTCTCACAGATTTCTCACACTTTCTCAGTACACAGCCTGAACCGCTGTGGTGAATGGGAACTTAAAGCCACCGGGTTTTTTGAAACTGCAAAGCCTTGTGCTGAATACTTAACTTCCAGCAGCCCCTTTGCCTTCCCAGCTTGTCCGTCAGCCCCCGACTCTCAGTCAGTATTTATCTCTTAGGGGCTTAGCTTTAAACTGAAAAGTGTATGTCTTTATTCAGTGAATTTGGGGCAACTGCCTCTCAGTAAGCAACAAAAACAAAAAGGCTGTTTCAAGTCGAAGAGACCTCGAGAAAGCACCCTGCCATCTGCCAAGGCCTGAGAAAGGAGCCTGTGGGCCAACCACTCTTCACTGAAGAAACAGTCTCATCCTTTACATGTTCTGCACATCCTGGATCAAAATATAATGATCCCAGCAAAGAGATGGAGTAAAATAGATGCAGCCACAATCTATTTGTATAGAGGACCCGACTGCTTAGTCGGCCTCATTGACTATGATGTGGAAGTAAAACTGGAGGACGGACGAAAGTGGGGCTGGAGGGAGAAGGGGGTCTTTCTAAGCGGGCATGCACCAGTGGGTAATGGCTGGCATTTGCAGAGCTGCATGGCAGGGGAGCTTTTAGCAGTTTGCCACTGCCAGCTGATGTCTCTGGCAACATCAGTGCCAAGAAGCCAAAAATGAAGCAGGTGCAGGGGCAGGGGCAGAGGAACTGAGTGTGGGGGACAAGAGGGGGGTTTCAGAACAGAACTTCTGTTGTTAAAAAATTGCTTGCCTTCATTAAAACCTAAACAATGGGTCACTTTGACTCCGGTAACATTTTCAGTCCGCTGGAGTCCTGCACACACACTTAAGACAAGCCTCTTACATTTATGCACAGGACTAAGAGACTGTTTTGTTTGCCACTTTCCAAAGCTGTGGATTGTCTGTGAGCCTGCTGAAGTCCTCTGAGAGCAGCTTTCCTTGCAAAGCCAGGAGCATCTGCCTTGGAAAGTGCCCTTTCCTCCTCTCCCTCCCAGAGCACCCCCTCTTCAGAAACTCCCACTTCTACACAACCAGGGCCTGGGAACAGGGGGGTGCTGCTGAACTCGGGGCATATCTTTGCCGGGCACTGTGGCCAGCTCAGCCAGCTCAGCACACTCAACACCTAGATGCTGCTTTCTGATGAGAAAACAGAAGGACACAGTGTTGCTCGCAATTTACATTTCTCTCAAAAGCTCTGTGTGCCAGCCACATTATTCCCCAAGCCCAGCACAAATGACAGCAGGGAAAAGACAATGGGTCAGCAAACTGGAAAAGAACTAGTGGTTCAGAATCAGGACCAACAGAGGGCAGGAAGGAAGGCGTGCCACCCGCACATTAAAACTCCAGGAGAAAGCCCCCGAGCCATCTGTTGCCTGTTGCCCTGGCTCTACCATTCCTGGCACAGGACATCAATGGCCACCTCCCATGCTGCAGAATGCTAAAGCCCTGTCTCGTTGAATAGAACAAAACCTGACTGTAATAGCCTTCCTGCCCCTACCTGGATAAGCTCAGAGCCTGAGAAAAAGATGATATGGATGATCTATTGGGTAAAAATGCACTTCGTGCTTTTTAATAGATACCAATACAGTAGGAGAAATAGAGTTTGGGGGGGGGGGTTGTTCTATTTGAGAAGACACAGAAATGCTAATGCTAGCCTCCAAGCCAGATGTTCTGCATGAACTACAAAGAGTTTAACTGATCACAAGGATTTTTAGCATTATTTGATATGGGTGAATTATGGGTAGTAGCCCCTTGGAGCTAGATTTGCTTCATCAGTAGTAATTGTGGATGGTTGGCCAACATTTCATCTTTCCCAAATCGCACAGATAGGATACCCTCTGTCCATAGTAGGTCTCTGTGTTCTAAGCCTATAAAACCCAGAACAAGGTTGAATGCCTAAAGATAAATATGCTCAGTGACATACCAGAAGCATAAGTTGGGAAACAGAGTCACATTCTCAAAGAAAGCAAAGGATTCCTCTAAGTCTGAATGAGTGTGAAAGACTGACCTTAAACACTAGTAATCTGCAAATCTGGGACTTCGGAGGAAAACCAGGGCAGGGAAGAACACCACAATCAGGACCGAGCTGTGAAACAGCATTGCAGAAAAAGAAGCAGAGACATGTAGTGATCTAGAGCACAGATCAGTCTGAAGACCAACAATAGCAGAGGTTGTAAAGAAAGGGACTTTTCACCTGAAGTATGTGGAGACTTCAAATCTCAATGTGTGGAAAATAAGCTCAAATTATGAAAGGAAACTGGAAAAATCTATTTCAAAACCTTAATTGCTTTTATATATAGGAATTTATTCTTAACCAATACTTAACACTCATTGTGGTTGTGTTTAAACATTAAAATATAAAGCAAAGTGAGAGCAATACTTATCTGTGGGTATAAGGATAAATATTTAGAATACAGTTTGATTTTATATTAGTTTAGGAAAATGTCAATAGGTCTTTCACAGGATACTGGCCCTCCCTAGCCATGGCTAGTTGACTAGATTGAAGTACTAGCAATGAATCTCCATGGGGATTTGAATAGGTATGGCCCCTATAGATTCATGTGTTTGAAAGCATGGCCACAGGGAATGACATGAGCAGGACGTATGACCTTGTTAGAAGAAGTATGTCACTATGGAAGAGGGGCTTTGAGGTCATATATCCGCAACCTCTACAGTGTGGAACAGTTCCACCTCAAACAGTGTGGAACACAATTTGCTTCTGCAGCTTTCAGACCAGATGTAGAACTCAGGGCTCCTCCAGCACCCTGTGTGCCTGCATTCTGCTATGTTTTTTACCGTGGTGATAATAGTTTAAACCTCTGAAACTGTAAGACAGCACCAATTAAATGTTTTGGTTTATAAGATTTGATTTGGTCATGGTGTCTCTTCACACCAATAAAACCCAAACTAAGACAGAAGTTGTAACCAGCGACTGGCATATTTCTGCGATAGGCTAACTTTTATTTTTTCTTTAAAAAAATATGGACGTTAGGATTGTGGATTCGAAAAGCAGCTGAAAGCTTTAAGTAAATTATAATGGGCCATTCTTGTAGAAAAATGGAAGACAGCAATGCTGAGGGTGACCTGAACTGTAGAGGCCTGACTCGAAAGGTTTCAGAGAAGAATTTCAGTATGTTGTCAAGAGATCATTCTTGTGATATTTTGGTCAGGAATGTGGCTGCGTCTTGCCCTTATCTGAAGAGTCTACCTGGGGCTAAGGTGAAGAGACTTAGATCAATTGCATTGGCAAAGGAAATCTCAAAACAGCCTGTCATAGACTCTATCCTATGGTTCACATTTATAGAATGTTTTGCAAGATGAAGAAGGAAAACTACAAAATGTATGTTTCAAAGATTAAAGAGGCACCAGTGAGTGGAATGGAGCCAACTCTGTGTTCAATGAGATAAACAGACTAAAGATATTAAGTGGAACTAAGGGGATGGTGTCCTTGAGACAAGATCCCACCCAGCTAAGCTTCCATCTTGTGAAAAAGAATTAAAGACATTCTTTAGGTCTTGTGTGGAACTTCACACCTTTAATCCCAGCACTTAGGAGTCAGAGGAATGCAGATCTCTAAGTTTAAGGCCAGCCCAGTATATAGAGCATAATCTAGAACAGTCAAGCTTCAGCATTGAAGGAAACCATTGAAAACAGAAAGTTGCTAAAGACATAATTGAACAAGGGGGTTCATGTACCAGCTACAACAAGCACCAGAACTTGTCAGCTTTGGCCACATGGTTCTGACTTTAAAGTCAAGAATAAAAGAAAGGCGTTATGAACTCTCCATCAGAGACTAAACAAAGCTGCTGAGACCAGGCCCAGAGAGACAATTGTGTGAAGCTGTGAAGATGAAGCCTGGATTGCTTTTGAGACCCTGAGACAAGAAAAATACTATAGCTGTGTGATACCTGCTGAGGAAAATTTCTAGCAGGTAGTGGATTCACCTTCAGATTAAGATGTAGAATTCTTGACTCCTCCAGCTCCATGTCTGCTTATAGATCGACATGCTTTCTGCCTGATTGATAGTGGACTAAACCTCTGAACTGTAAGGCAGCCCCAGTTAAATGTTTCCTAAGTTTCCCTGGTCACTGTACCTCTTCACAACAAAAAACAAACAAACAAACAAAGACACCCCTCCTACTAAGTTGGGCTAGGTATAATTAAACAGATTTTTGTTGCCCCCAAGACAAAAGAGACACTATTGCACCATTGGGGATACATTGCTATGCCTATCATTAGGTCAGTGTTGTGGTCTGAAGGCTTTACCACGGGGTGGGACTTTGATTGTTTCTTTTCCTTGGCATGTTGCAAAGCACAGTATACCACTATAAAGCCTGTTCCTCAGGCAGGACTTAGTTTCGGCTGGAGTTCTCCAAGACTTATGTCCTACATTGTGTTGTCTTCCACAATAGGGTCTTTTTTGGCAACAGCTTGAAACTATTAAGGAGATCCACAACTGGCTGAAATGCAAAAAACGAGTGATCATAGAATGTCCAGCCCCAAATGATACACCTACATGCAACCTGTATACCTAAGGCTCCCAGAAATCCATGGAAGAAAGGGCAGAATGATTTTAAAAACCAGAGAATACTTGTTACAATAGAATGTCATGATATAACAGAGAAGCTATACCCATTACATCTCAACAGTATAGTTGTCTAAACAGGGAAGGTCTGTACATTGAACACACCAGTTGACATGCCAACATGGATGAGGGAAATTTCACAAGTTCCTACCACTAAATGAAGAGCTACAAAAAAAAAATCAGTGGCTGATAAGGAAGAGAACTGTTTTTCATGCCCAGGAAAAAGTGTCTTGATAGGTTACCCAATCCCAAGCAGTCATGATTGAACACATACATGTACCCATGAGCAAGACTAATTGGACTCAGTAGGTTTTAGATGTATACACACCAGTATATATAAAAATAAAAATTAAAGCGATCATGTTTGAGAAGGGGTGGGGGAATTTGGGGGAGTTAAAGTGGAGAGAGGGAAGGTTAAAACACCTTCATAGAGGCAGGGGGAGGGAGGATGGGTTAGGGGGTTTCTGAAGGGGAGACCTGGAAAGGGGAAAACATTTGAAATGCAAATAAAGAAAATATCCAATAAAATTACACAAATATAATATTTATGTATGAAATTCTCAAGATTTTAAAATTAAAATGAATTGAAGATGAAGGGAGAATAGAATTATTAAAGATTCAGAAGGCCAGGAGTGGATGGAAAAGGGTACTTTTACTTTATTATGATGTACACATGTATAAAAAAATTACACTGATTCCATTAATGTACAATTAGTGCTTTGTTGATTTTAAATATATATATATATATATATATATATATATATATATATATGAGAGAGAATAGAGAATATTAGGCATGATGACTTATGATTTAATCCTAGAACTTGAACAGCAGAACTACACAGATCTCGGTGACTCAAAGGCCAGCCTGGTCTCCATAATGAGTTCAAGGCTAGCCAGGGCTACCTAGTAGTACCATGACTCAAAAAAATTTTAAGAAGTTTTATTCTGACTCAGGATGGTACTGCAGAAGCCAGCCATGTTCTGCCTAGCAGGATGCCCCTACAATAAACTCCTACGTAATAGAGAGGTGGGAAAGATAGTAAAACACAGAGGTACATGCACTGTGAAAAGGGCAGTTCTAGGAACAGGAGAGGAGTAACAGTTGGGAGAGAGAACTGAGGTTGACAATGGAACATGTTGCCAAGTATGGTCCACATAGCCCCTACTCCAACATGCTGGCCACTGTCATGTGGCTGGGAGCCTTGTAGATTTATATGGCCCATTTTACCTCAAAGACCCATTTAGATGTCCATGGTCTGGGCTGCAACCTGAAGATCCTTTGATATCTGTAGGCTGTGCTATCATACAGAGCCATGTCTGGGTCCATCGTCCTACTGTACCCAGGGTCTGTGATAATGGTCATATTCCATGTTACTGCTGAAGGTCATGCAGATGTTTGTAGTCTGTGCTGCATTCTGAGACCATGTTGGTGTCTAAGGGCCACTCTGGAGCAGTAGGGCCATAGTGATGTGACTGTCCTTTAGGGTATGGGGTATCCATGGGTCAGGCTGTCTCTGAGACACTTTACTGAGTTCATGGTCCTACTACAGCTTTGGGCCGTTATTGCAGTCTGCACTGTCACCAGAATCCGTGAGAAGACCCATGACTTGTGTTCCCACTAATTGTGAAGTAGGCTACTTTTGTTGTGATACTAATGGCTGCAGATGCACCACTGAGAAGGAGAGACATGGAAGGCTTCTTTGATAACCCCTATTGCCCAGGTGTACTCCTCAAAGTAAATACATAGACATGAAACTATCACTCTTTTTTATTAGATCTTCTCTTTATTTACATTGTAAATTTTATCCCCTCCAACCACACCCCCCCCATTCAATCCTCCCTCTCCCTGCTCATTAACCCACTCACTCCTGCTTCCCTGTCCTGGCATTCCCCTACAGTGGGGCATCAAGCCTCCACAACACCAAGGGCCTCTCCTCTCATCATTGTCCCACAAGTCCATCCTCTTCTACATATGCAGGTGGAGCCATAGGTCCCTCCATGTATACTCTTTGGTTGGGAGTATATACCCTGGGAGCTCTGGGGATACTGGTTGGTTCATATTGTTGTTCCTCCTATGGGACTACAAACCCCTTCAGCTCCCTGGGTTCTTTCTCTAGCTCCTTGTTGGGGACTTTGTGCTCAGTTCAATGGATGGCTGTGAGCATCCACTTCTGTATTAGTCAGGCACTGGCATAGTCTCTCAGGAGACAGCTATATCAGGCTCCTGTCAGTATACACTTGTTGCCATCCACAATAGTGTCTGGGTTTGGTAACTGTTTATGGGATGGATCGCTAGGTGGGATAGTCACTGGATGACCAAAATGGGGTACAGAGCTAAACAAAGAATTCTCAATGGAGGAATACCAAATGGCTGAGAAGCACCTAAAGAAATGTTCAACATCCTTAGTTATCTGGGAAATGCAAATTAAAACAACCCTGAGATTCTACTTCACACCAGTCAAAATGGCTAGGATCAAAAACTCAGGTGACAGCAGATGCTGAAGAGGTTGTGGAGAAAGAGGAACACTCCTTCATTGCTGATGGGATTACAAGCTGGTACAACCACTCTAGAAATCAGTTTGGTGGTTCCTCAGAAAATTGGACATAGTACTGCCTGAGGACTCAGCTATACCACTCCTGGGCATATACCCAGAAGATGCTCCAAAATGTAATAAGGACACATGCTCCACTATATTCATTGCAGCCTTATTTAAAATAGCCCGAAGCTGGAAAGAACCCAGATATCATTCAACAGAGGAATGAATACAGAAAATGTGGTACATTTACACAATGGAGTACTACTCAGCTATTAAAAACGATGAATTCATGAAGTTCTTGGGCAAATGGACGGAACTAGAAAATGTCATCCTGAGTGAGATAACCCAATCACAAAACAAAACAAAACAAAACAAAACAAAACAAAACAAAACAAACAAAAAATGTACAAGTGGATATTAGCCCAGAAGTTAGGAATAACCAAGATATATTCACAGACCGCATGAAGCTCAAGAAGAAGGAAGAACACAGTGTGGATACTTCGGTCCTTCTTAGAAGGAGGGTCAAAACTATCACTCTTAAAAAGTATGATGAAGATGCTGAAGTGTAGTTCTCCACAACTGATGGCTTGCGACCTGGGTTTGGAAGGGGAAGGACTCAGTTCTCTTTAAAGGCTTGGACACTGAGAATTCGACCATGCTCCAGTGAGTATATAGACACTGCAAACTGAATTTGTTTCTGGTTTGTTTGTTTGTTTTGAATTCTTATTTTTATTTTTCCCTTTTTTTTTTCAGGAGGAAGGTCACAAGGGTGTGGGGAGACATGGAAGAACTGGAAAATGTGTGTGATTGGGTTGCATGATGTCAATATCCCAGAGATCAATAAAACTGTTATGTTGAAAAGAAATTTAAGATATATAAACATCTCCATTAAGAAAATATAAACAAGTAAGGAACATTTGATACATGAATGAATTAAGCCTTAGAAAAGTGCTATCTGATGTGAGACACTGCTTCTGAAATGTTTTGTATTGAAAATCATTTATAAAAAATAATATGTATCAATGAGTTTAATTATAGATATAGTTACTAGTCTAAAATGCTCACAACAGTCATGCAGGTGTTCCAGAATTAATGATGTTTTTCTTAACTTTTTCCCTTTAGTCTTTACCTTTTCACAGTCTTCAAAATTAAGTTAATATATTTGGAACACTTGTTTGAATAGTACTCTATACACACACACACAAAATGCACAAATCAGTATATAGCTCATGAAATTTAGGACAACTGGACACCCACATCAGTCCTGTCTAGAGATCACCTTCATCAATAAGCAGCATCACTAGCTTCCGCATGCCATGCCTTCTCTTTCCAGTTCCAACTGGAAAGGTGTCCCCTTGAGAATACCACTTGATCCCAACTTATAGCCCTATCTACTATATTTCCCTCTCTGTATGTTAAATGAAGGTACCAGACTGCATATCATTTTTGATTCAGACTTCTTTTATTAAGCATTGAAGATACTTTGTTAAGGAAAGATCTGTTAGAAAGATATTACTGCAAAGCAATTGTTAGTATTAGGACTTTTTTAGATGACTATAGGTGCTATTTCAACCCATCTATCCATCTTCTTGGTTTGTGGCATGAATCCAGTAGTGGTTCTAAACTTGTCAAGATCCTGACATCAAGTCTTACAAGATCTGTTGTTGGGTCATGTTGTTTAATCATGTGCTCCATTTTTAAAGTGTTGTGACTTCTTATAATTAGCAACCATTTAGATGTTCTATTAAGTGGGGATCACACTGTGACCTCATAGACAATAGCATTTTCCTATTGGGCAGGCATTTGAAAGTGATGAGTCAAGACTCTACTTACCTAGATATCCCATCAGCTAGAGAACTCCAACTCAAATGGTCCTTTACTGTGTCTAATTTCCTCATTCCATAATTACATTCTTTTTTGGGTTAGAACAGTCTAGAGAATCAAATGTCTATGTTGACCTTTCTTTGATTTTCTCTGCCTAGCCCAGTGTTCAGCATGTAGTTCCTACATTATTTTATTACCAAGCATAAATGTGTTTGTATTTGGCTTGATTTTTTTTGAGTATAACATCACTCTTTATAAATTGTTTTCTCAGACTAAATACATTAAGCAGATTAATTTTCTCTGTAATATAGATGGTTATCATGGCATAGGATTCTTACTCTCTTAGTCTGGAGAGAAAATAGATCTAATAATTAGACAAGGATACATACTGTAAATAGAAACATTGACAAGATGAACTACATGTAGTGATACAGCTGGGTTGTAGGGCATGTGGACTGTGCCACCAGATGGCATGGGACTAGCAAGGGAGAGCATGCTCCAACCCCAGGAATCTCAGATATTTGAGATGGCATGAGCAGGGCTATTCCCTCCCTGACTCCATGTCTGCTCCGTAGTATGTAACTATGACTCTCAGCTAAGATGAATACGGGCAATCAGTCAAGTACCACAGCACTCTAAATGTCTCTCCATACTAATAAGGCCTCTCAATTGCCGTAGCCTTCAGCCAGTGACCTTCCCTTTCTGCATATTCTCACACCCTTTCCTAAAATTATATAATCCCTGGTTCACCCCAATTAGAGTATATGTGTTCACATCCACATCCAATAAAGAACTGTGAACAAGCTAAGATCATGTTAGAGAGCTGCTTCATTAAAGATCGTCACAAGGAAAGCCTTCACCTAACAAACTGAACTGTAGCACTAAGACTCCTAGGTCTTCTTCCTTCTCCTGCCCCTCCTGCATTAGGCACTCCAAATCGGACTGAGATCCTGCTGTCTAGCACCCTGCTCTCCCCTTCTGTGCTGGCATACAGCCACACTCAGACTTCCTGTAGGGGGACTCAGACTGCAGACTCCACATCCAGACTTTCACCTTGTTTTCCCTAAGCTAGGGTATTGCCTGGACACCTCCAGAGATGAGGCAGATAGGGGGCCTCAAATGACTGGGTCATTTGATCAAACTTAGTCTTTCTCTAGTCACCATTTCTTTCATATAACACAAACACTATATATAACAATTATGAAATCAGTTAAAATAAATAACTACCATATAACTATCTAACTGGAAAGAAAAGCAAAGTGAGATAAATATTACAGTACAAAGTCAGGCATTGATTCTTTGGTAGAGCAATACATTTTCAAAAGAAAAGCAATCTACCTGTATTGGTTTATGGTAAGAGGGAATAATAAATCATCAGTAGTTGTCTTCAAGTTTTTCTTAGTGGCTTTGTCCTACATGATTTCCAGCCTACATTTAATAGACACAACAGGCAAATTTACCTATCTGTTTTTCCTTTTGTTCCACATTATCTTTTTTTTTCGAATTTTATTTTTTAAAAAAACAACCACAGATGCCCTCCCTTCTCTCTTCCTAGTCCCACACTTAGAAGCCCCTCCCCACTTCTCCTCAGAGAAGGGGAAACCAATCTGTGTTTTAATTCACTCAACAAAGTAGTGTATTTTATTAAACTATAACACCAGGAAGATATTATCCCATAAAGTAGTGTGCAGTACCACCCACATGTATAGATAATGTAATGTCCTTCATATCACGGAGCTTTAGTTTACCAGATTTCAAATGGTTAAAAATAATAAATACATACATTCTTTTCTCTCCAAGAGTTAGCAATGTCTCCTAATACTAGCATTCAAGTCATTTATGTTCTGGAACATCGTGATGACATCATTGTGCTCTCTTATGCACCTGCTCCCCGGATGCAGAGAAATGTACTCCTCTGGACCATCCTGCCTCCGCATTTCAATTGTAAGGATTACAGGCATGCAAAGCCGTGCCATGCTTGCTTTTATTATTGTCTTTAACAATCTCTGCAGGCTATATATCTTTATCTAGTCTGGAGAGATTTTTCTGCATTTGATACTATCTAGCTGGGTTACCCTCTCAATTCCAGGAACACATGCAAGCTAAGAGACAACATACTTAATTCTAAAAAAAAGTTTTCAGATAAAACTTCAAAAGTATGGCAAGTGAGAATAAGATCAGATACAACTGTAAAGAGAACGAGAGGAGGAGACTGAGCTTCAGCAAGCCTTCCAGGCATTTACACCCTGCCAGGCTGTACGTGCTTAATCCTCTTGACAATTTTACTTACTGTTATTTATTATTCCAATGTTTAGATTGTGTAACTGAGTTTCAGAGACATTATGTAAGCTTCCCCCAAAGCCATATGAGATACAAACTTAGGCATGTGTGGCGTCTTAAGTTCAGGCTCCTCCATTAGTGTCATTGCACACACATGAGAAGTCCAATGCTTTCCCAGCAGGCTCTTAACATCTCCACCCCATACTCAGTATTTTCAACTGGGTTGAAAATTGTTTCATAGCTGTTCATGGATATGTAATACTTGGTTCACATCTGATAGAAAAATGTTATGATCACAGATCTACTATGAGACTGTATGTTCTTTTTAAAATGTTTAATGTGATGCTTCATATCATGATACTGTATATTGTAAATTATATTTTGTTGGTAACTATGATCCTGTTTGACTTACATATAATTTTCAGTTTGTCTGATGTGATTCTATTCTACTGAACATTTAGAGGAAGTCATAGTTTCAGCAGTGGCCTTCTTTAACTAGCTACTGGACTGAGGTCCAATGTCCTCTCAACTTCTGCATCCTGAAATAGTCTGTCTGTTTTTTTTTTTTTCTTGTAACCTGTAGGTGAGAAGGGAGGGGTTCACATAAAATTGGTGACTTTGATAGTACATAAATGAGGTATTCAGTTTTAGAATTGGTCAGCAGCCACCGTGTCACCCATGTTAGGGCTCACATGTGTGGGGAAATAGTTCATTCTCACAGTATTTCTATGAGGGTAGTCCTTCTTATTATCATCACCAGTTGAGCAGTTGACAGAGACAAGCTGAGGACACAAGAAAGTAAGTAGGAATATTTTCCTCATACAGGTAGGTATTAAACCCAGACTTTGTATGTGCTCAATGAGTTTAATATTTCCAGGCACAAGAATTTTTTATTTGATCTCCTACTCCTTAAACTCACCAGATTGACCTTTCAAACCTTCACCATATTCACAACATGATGCATCTTTCTACAATAATTAAGTAACTCGTATGTTAATAAAGGTCCCTGGGCTGATTAGAAGGAGCAAATGGATGTGGATTACAAAACACAGGTAAGACAATAATACATACATACATACATACATATATACAAACAAACAAACAAACAAATAAAATGATGAGATTTTAAACTTCCATTATGATTTAAAGCCTTTCGTGTTAATAAGGGGTACAGGCTATGTCAACTCCATGGGATTTATAATCACCTGAGGTGTCCATCTCTGGGCACATCTGTGAGGCCATTTCTCAATCCTTAAACTGATAAAGGAACACCCACCCTAAATGCAGTTAGTATCCTTTCATCGGTATATCTCTTAGGCTGAGTAAAAAGAAGAAAACCAGCTAAGGACCACCATCAACTCAGTGTGTACTGTAAGCAGATGTTTCATGCTTGAGACACCTTTCACTGCCACATCTACCCACTCTGATGTATTACACCCTCAAACTGCGAGCCAAGACAAACCCATTCTTACAAATGTTTCTCCGGGTATTTGGTCAGAACACAAGAAAAATGACTAAGATAGG
>JADRCC010573014.1:0-18435 GCA_019843855.1 Hylomyscus alleni | reverse complement strand
AACTGCTGAGAGAATGCAGAGAGTCATATTCATGCTCTGTAAATGTGTTTGTATATTTGCCAGTAAGTACAACTTTCAAGGAAAGAATTTTTTTTTTTTCAAACATGAGAATTCACCTGTATTTCTACTGACTGGTTATTTAAAACTATGGAAGATAGCTAATAAGACCTATGGGGGAAAGTCCTGTTAGAACGCTTCATGCTGTTAAATCTCTCCAGATTTACAGTTTTATCCAGTCAAATTAATGCAAAACCCCAATGCAAGCACCCGGATTTTGGAAACTTTGGAGGAGTGTCATTCTGTAATAGTAATTATTGGTTTTACATTATTTTTTCACAGGGGAACTGATCACAGCTGCACATGAGCTTGGAGTAAGTATTAGTTTTATTGTTTAATCAATGCTCTCATTAACAGTTTTAGGAATTAAGAAAGTTTAATTAAGCGTGGAATAAAGTAGATTAATTTATTTTTCAAGCCCTAGTTTTTAGTAACTTATAAGTACAGTACATGACAATTTACTTTAAGTTTTAAATCCAATTAGCTGAAATTATAAAGCAAAGCCTTTACTATATATACAGTAGCTGGCTTATTATCACCCCAAATTTTATATAAGCTGTGGAGAATAAATCGGGTTAACCATTTTAATAAGTTTATTATTTAATAAACTTTATTATAGTGTGTGATCCCTTTAGTCAAGACCTTATGACTGTCAGCGTGGTGGTAATCCGGGAGCAGTGTGGTCTTTCAACTCTACCAAGATGATATTTCTGAACCTGCCTGCTCAGTAACCTTTTAAATGACCCAAACGTACTGTGAACCTGGAGCACAAACTGCTTACGGACTGACAGTGGAATATGTCATCCTTTCTTCAGGTGACATACCATAGGATAGACAGGCCAGGTCCATTAAAGAAAATAGCCATACTGACAGAGATTACAGTAGGGAGCCACTATTGAGACATTTAGTCATCGACACAGTCCTCTTGCTTGCCTGAGAAAAGGACTGCTTTTCAGTTAAAGCCAGTGTGACACATCTTTTTAGATGAGAGCGTCTAACTGTTGCTTATTTTTCCATAGGTCGCCCATCCCCCCGGCTATCCGTTGTTCACTCTGGTGGCTAGCCTGGCAATCACTCTCTTTCCATTTGGCTCCGTCGCCTACCGCGTCAATCTCCTCTGTGGCTTATTCGGAGCGGTAGCGGCTTCGCTCCTATTCTTCACCGTTTTCAGGTACAGTGGTTGATTAGATAACTTTGAGGAATCAGAGTTGCGGGTTCCTCATGGCCACCTTCAGACAGTAGTAAAATCTTTGGTTGCTTAGGTGGCGTCCCTCAGTCACGTGATTTCACTTCCTCACCCCTCAGATGTACAGGGTTGGCTCTGCTTTGTACAGTGGGGTGAGCGTGTCACCTGTTCATTGTCACTTCTCTGGTTAGGCAGAACTAATGAGGTTTGTCATTTTACACAGATGACAAACCACACCAAGCTTGTCTTAGAAGTGGTCATTTCACCTAATTACTCTCCATGCGGCTGACCGGCAGCTGCCTCTCAGGCTGGGCCTGATACCCAATTATGTTATAAATATGAACGTAACCGCATGCTTTGGAAATGAGGCTGTTAACCAAGGAAATCATATTTGGGGTATGGTTTTGGAGAGGTTTCACGTTGTCCCACTGTAGTCCTCGAGGAGGGAGACAGAAGCGATCCTGCTGACTTCTTTGATGGAGACGATCTTAGTTGGAAGCTATCATGCTTTTAACAGACCGATTACTGCTCCGGAGTATTGGTGAACTCATTTGCCTTCTATGTTTCTGTCTCCATTCTTAACTTAGCCTAAACACGTTTCCTAAGAGGATGATACCAAAAAATACAAGTTGTATTTTGTGGAAAATAGAGGAGAAAATCCTGCTTCCAAAAGTTTTTGTAAGCTTTCTTAAATATTAGCAGCAGCAGCAGCATCTAAATGTAGTATAGTTTGAGTAGATTCCATTTTCACTGGTAATTTTGGCAGCTAGGATTTTTAAATTTTCTAAATTTCTCTTGAATTATTTATAGAAGTGGTAAAGCTAACATAATAATTCTAAAATTTACTTTTAAATCTGTTTGTAGAAAGGGTTCAGATCAACTCTTACAGTTTTGGTAATTTACTATATGTTATTCATATCCATTTAATTTTACATTTCACTCATAGTCCTTTAATAAGTAGTGTGTGAAATAAGGGTTGTTTAGGGTTATGAATTTTTTTTTCTAAAAAGCTGCAATAAAACTCTTTCTTCTGACTCATCTATAACTAAGTACCTACAAGTGTTTATGTTTAGAGGAAAATGATCTTCTTTTCTTTTAAATATTTGAGTTGAAATTTGAAATTTAACCTGTTTAATATTGAAGGCATTGAGTTACTAATTTTCACAAGAAACTTTTAAGATAGACACTTCAACACTATGAATTTGTGTGTGTGTGTGTGTGTGTGTGTGTGTGTGTGTGTGTGCATGTGCACTATAAGGCAAGTAAGGCAGCTAGTGTTCTAAAACTTTCATATTTTCTCACATATTATTGATGCCATTCCAAGGGAGGCTACTATTTTTAAAAAAATCATATATAAAAACCTCTTGATCCAAATAGCTTTGGACAATATTTTCCCTTTAGTTAACCAGTTTAAAAATAGCTTTTTTCAATTATTGTGCTTGAGCATCTGAGTTGTAGATGGGTCCTGGCCTCGTGACTCTTTGATTTAATATACAGCATTGTTGATGAAGCATTCCACTTGCTGACATTTTAAATCAGGATTCTAATACTACTCAACTGGCTCTCTAAGTAGTTTCACAATTATAGGACTTCAGAAAAGTTGGTTTCTCTCTGAAAAAGAATCCAACAGCATCACTGCTCACATACACTTTAATATGAAAATACTTCATTATTTTGAATACAAATAACTGACAAGGTACACGTCCTTTGGGAACAACCCGGTTCAAGTGGCAAATCTGTTTTGTCAAACAATAGACACCCTTCAGAAAGGAGAAGCCATCTCTATGGTAATAGGACTAACAGTAGCCTATTGATTGAGTGGAAGAAGACATTATACAATGTCAGCTGGCTTGTTACAATTTCATTTATTGTATGACCTGAACTTAACCTCTGAAACCTTTCTTCTGTGAGTATAAACCCGGGGCAGCAGGAGAGGCTCTGTGCAGCCATGACACTGGGGGCTTCCCCAGTCCTGACACACAGTAGATATATTCCTTTACAGGCTTCCTCCTCCCTCAGAATCTGTTTAGGAGACATTTCACTACTTAGTCATTTGCAGACAGAATCTTCTTTCAGTTTCATTGTTGAATATTGAAGGGTTTTGATCCAGGAAGCAGTTTGCTTCTTTCCTTCCCTCAACACTTAGGGGAGAATTCTGTACATGTGGGTTCGTGCTGACTGGTGTGCAGTAAATTAATTCTTTTAACAGGTTTAGGGTTTTTTTTTTTTCAGGTAATTGTTCATGTAGCATTCACTATATTTAGCTCTTGGGGTGGACATAAAAACCTTCTGTACCTTTTAAACAAAGAGTGTGTTTCAAAAGCAAATTTCTGTTTAAATGTGTTGATGTAAAAGGTTCCATTTTTTTCAGTAAACATGGCTTAGATTGAAAGAATAATTTATTCGTTGTTTCCAATTACTGAGTAATCTTTGCTTTTTTTTGTATTCTTCTCTTGCCTTTAAAAGCCCTAAGATATCATTAACACTTCACTTTTTGTCAGTCTTCCTAGGTTGGCAGGACCTCATTTGTATTGATTTGCTCTAATGTAGAAGCACATGAGTAAAATAGCACACTGAAAGCAGTGTGTGTTGTTGCAGTTTACCGAATTAGAAATAGTAAGAGTGTGGCAATACTGTGAGTATTGCCTTCGAGGCATGCTGAAGCTTGCATTTTGTTAGAGGAACTTAATCTTTCATTTTAATAAACTAATACTCAATTCATCCTTATATCTTTATATTAAAACTATGTAATTAAGTTAGTGTTTTAAAAGAACAGGGGTTTTTCTTTAAGGCCACTGAGGTAAATCCTTTTGAAATGTGGTGGAATGTAATTTAAAGTATCCTATTTGTAATTCATAGGAAAAATATATATATATATATTCAAATTATAGGTAATTTAGTCACAAATATGAATGCCATCTAGCTTTACTTACTATTTGAATTTCAAAGTTATTTGCCAGGAAACATCAAACTAGTGCTATGTAGTGAACCCAGAAGAGGGCTAATGCCATCATCGTCCAGCATCTACGTCAAATACATTTCCTGCGTGCTGCTATCTATCGTTTAAAGGGAAGAAAGCACATAGACAGTGTTGTCCAGATATGCTGTACCTCAGGGAGCTTTAACTGTTCATAGTCTCCCGTCAGAGAACGTCCTATATCATTTTTGCAGGGAGGAATAAGGTAAGAAAAACACTCTCAGTGCCTTGAAGCCAGCCAATGAGGATGATGGTGATGGTGGTGGTGGCGGTGGCGGTGGGAAGGATGAGGATTTCCAACTGCTAGTGGCCAGATGGAACTGCAGACAGTGGCCTGCCAGGTGGTTATTGAGCACCCAATGAGAAATAAAAGTTAAACACCTTGAGTTTCTATAACAACATTCACTTTCTAAAGAAACTAAGATAAACCATCCGTTAAATCAGCATGCTTTCAGACATTCTAAAGTCTCTGTTCTGGAAATGTATTAAAAAGAAACCAAAAAACAAAAAAAACAAGGCCATAAGCACTCTGTGGTAAGAAATCAGATCTCTTCATGTAGACTATATATGTCTTAATAGTCAGTGCTGTGTTGGAACTACAAAGAAATTACCATCAATTATAGCAATAATAGTTGAATATCTCCAGAAAGCTTATTTATTTTCAATATTTAAAAATGGAAATTTGCCATTTTTTTATATTGTACATTTCTAAGCATTAATTTGCTGTTGAAATTAATTTGATTATAATTTTGGAAAGTGCTTGATTCTAAGCAGTGTATCTGCTATTCTTACAGCTTCTATTAAGATGCCATTCAATAAAGAGTAGAAAATGAAAATGCCATGCCTTGGAGAATGCGGGATCTCCTGCTTAAGGGACATTTGGATTTTCCAACTCAAAGAGTGTTTTAGATTATTGCCATAGAGAAGAATGTGCCACGCTTCCTAATTTCAGAAGTAACTATGCATAAGTAACAAGTCGTCTCCGAGCTTCCGTACTTGGGAAGAATGGGAAGTACCGAAGCGTTCGTTCCCTTTCAGGGGAATATCTGTCTTGATCCCTGGTTAATTGATCATATAGTTCTCTCATACTTGTATTAAAATTGCATTGACTTGGGCTGGTTAAGCATATTAAGAGCCCAGCTCATTTGCATTTTCTTATAAGTTGAGGGACATATTAGGCTCAAATAGCAGTGCTTCATTTTGAAGGGAGAAAAGCAGGCCAAAACTCTTTTAAGACTGTAGAGTCTTTTCTGACAGCTAGTCAGAGTTAGAATTAGTTCAAGGAGATGTTAATAATGCACTGGCTGGCCTAATCCCTTTGATATCACCAGGTATCCTCCTGTTCATGGGTTAATTGCTTTAAAAGCGAAGGCAATATTCTGAGCGGTGGGCCGCTTCACCTTTTCACAGCTGTTACCATTGAGTGACAACTAAATCCCATGTGTAAGATGAGGAAGAGCTCAATCTCCAATTGGGAGAAAATTTATGTAAACCGCAATCCCTTCAGAATGTGCGGAAGTCATAGACTTTCTTGATTTACTCTGCTTTTCCCAGAAAGCGCTATTGTTCACTTTCCTAAGTCCCATCAACCCTTTGTAGCAGAATATCACAGCGGCAGCAGATAGCTTGAAATATATAAATGCTATCATAGCTCTGATTAATAGCAGTGCTTATGAGTCAAGTCTGATAACAGTGCAGCTCTCCACTCAATTTCAGATACTGCTAATGGAATCTGTCTTCTCCAATTGTAATATGAGAAGGCCTAATTTGCCATGGAGCTTGGAGCTGTCACCAGTAGGGGATTGTGGGGTCAGATGGGAGCTGCCAGGTTTTTGCCCTGCAGCTTGTATCTCTCACTTTGAATAGAGCAGCCCCCTGCCTGCCAGTTAGCTGATAGGCCGCCGTGGGGCTTATGCCACTCTGTACAATAGGGAAGGGCTGCAGAGGCCGACTTTATAATTGTGGAGCTAGCTCATATTTCCACAGCTACTGTGCTGCATAATTTCTAATAAGTGGTTTTAACAAATGTCAGATTATGAAAAGTTTCCTCAATTACAAAAACTTATAAAACATTTAAATTGCTAAATCTGTTTCCTGCCGAGATCCTTGCTACTGGAACTAGTCATCAGTTATTACTGGCCGGCTAATAAATGCACCTATTTCTTAAAATTACAAATAAAATGATAACTTGTAACTCACACAGACTCGCCGCTTTTCCGACTCTCAGAGATAGATGGTGATGACCTTAACGAGTTGGATATTAAAATGACAGGTACTTCACGTTCAGTTTCCTGTTTTCCGTGTTTCTTAGTGTTGGTGATGAAAGTAGCTTGATATCCTCAATATGTCGGCTTTAATTGTTTGGATGCTTTGGGTTTACTTCCTACACTCGCAAGGTGTTGGTGTGGCCATGAGGCCACATCTTCCAAGTGTTCTGTTAAAAGGGCTTTGGGTGTTGAGATAGATGCTCTGGTCTGTGCCTTTGACAATAATGTGCTGGAGGCAGTTTCAGTTCAACTGTTGAACTCCAAGCATGCTGTCAAGACGGAGTAGCAAGCTCATTTCCAGGTGCTACGTGTTTGTTTGGACACGTGTGGTCTGTAAGCGGGCTACTTTTTGAAGTCCGCAAGCACCTCAGCAGGTATCGCTCTCATCGTGCAAGTTCCTGGCATACAAGAGACAGTGGGACGCTAAACACTCGTCCAGTGCTTCTTTCTAGATTGTTTAGGTACGAGATAGTGAGGGACAATGAAATGAACTGTTTTAGACTTCATAGCTTTATTATATAGCTAGATTTAGGTTAATCTTGTTTGACTAAACACTTTATGGGCGTTGAGGAAGCGTGCGCATGCCACAGTGCACCTCTGGAGGTTAGAGAACAGCTTACGGACGTTGGTTCTTTCCCGGCACCATGTAGGTCCTGGAACCCTTCGGGCTTGGCTGCAAGCCGCTTTACCTGCGGAAGCATGGTGCTGACCTGTAGACCGCAATTCTCACGGAAACTCACTGATTACATTTATTCACGGAAACTGTTCATGGTCCGATTCCTTCCGTTTTAGTTGTGCTATGTAGTTTTTTTTTCTTTTGAAGGCTTTAAATTTTCCTCCACTTTTCTATGGTTTTAAATCATGAATAACACATGGCAGGTTTTCCTTTAAGAGCATCAGTAGTTATTACAGGCAAAAACAGTAGTCTTGATCAGCTCAGGAAGTGAAAGTAACCTTGGTATGATTTTTTTTTTCTCAGAAGTGGCAACACATTTTTTTTTTTTATAAAATGTCAGATAAGGACTTACTTTCAAAGTATTAAAAATGGAAAGATTATCGTTTTTGAGGCCTAGTGATGGTGGCTGAAGAGATAAAACTTGAACATACTTTGTTCTCAGTTGCTGCTTTTTTTTCTTCGGGTCTGGACCTGGAAGTGAAAAGGTTTGGATCGCTTGCTCTCGGCTGTCCAGAACTTGACATTCAGAGAACATTTGCTACAGGAATGCTAACTGACAGCAAAAGAAAGGAGTGTGACAGGACTTGGGCTTTCCTTCCCTAAGACGCTGGTTTGACCATTCTCCTCACAGCCTGGAGAGATGAACAGTTGTGATGCTGATTACGTGAGTGAGCCAGAAGGAAACCTTCACATCATTTCCATGACTAAAGCCCGGGAAGATAAGACTATGGAAGGATAAGAATGATGCGATGTGCGTGGTAGGCAGTGGTGGCGCACGCCTTTAATCCCAGCGCTGGGGAGACAGAGGCAGAGGCAGGCAGATCTCTTGAGTTTGAGGCCAGCCTGATCTACAGAGTGAATTTTAGAACAGTCAGAGAAACCCCATCTCAGAAAACCAAAACCAAAGACAGACACAGACACCCAGACACACACCCAGACACATGGGGGTGGGGTGTGGGGGAGAGGTGCAGTTGATCTAGCCGGCTTTACCATACTTCCTTCCTCTAGCCCATTGTGCCTTTCTTGTTAGGGAGTGATATTATAGTAATTAAGTAACCAGTAATGTGTACATGCTGCTGCTTGGCCTGCCTGCTTCCACTTACTCCTCTTCAGTGCTCAGTGTTAATAAAAGCTAGTGCATCCCCATGTGGGGTTCTTTGTATGTGGGTATCACTGAAGTTAAGTGGATTCATGAATTTTATGAGGCACATCAAATGTGTGTTTGGAACGAATTTCAGGTTTCTGTTATTTGCCTTCTGATTGAGGGTTAGACAAGTATGTGACTATACATGAAAATCAAATACCATGTAGTGGAAAGAAAAATACACGTTATCATCTATAGCAAATCTGTGTCAGTGCTATAAATTGTAACCTCCTGATTTATCCATTGAGTCAACAGATGAATACTGTTCTGTCAGTGAGAAAACTACCACACAATCAGTAGCTTTCTTAGGAGCCCTCTCTGGGTCTCAAGGATGTTATGGACCAAAAAGAAAGTGGCTACGTTTTAACTAGAAAATGATGATGCTCTCATTTGTTAAGATGGACTTTCTTAAAGCCATCATAGCCACTCTTCAGTGAAGTGAATCTGTCATTTGCATTACTCAGTGAAATTGAAAAGACTTGACATCCTTCCTGTACTGTCTTTACATGTTTGTCTGCATTATACAGAGCACTGCCTTCTCCCAAACTGTGAACCACATGATTTTATTGTTGTCTTTGTTGTTTTCAATACATACCAACCACATTTCCCTCCCTGCACTCCTCCCATCCCCTCCCCCAAATCCATTCCTCCTCTGTTTCCCTTCAGAAAAGAGCAGGCCTCCCAGGCATATCAACTGAACACTGCACATCAAGATACAGTAAAACTAGGCCCAAACCCTCATACCAAGGACAGGTGAGGTAACCCAGTAGGGGGAGAAGGGTTCCAAGGGCAGGCAAAAGAGTCAGAGACACCCTGACTCCCACTGTCAGGAGTCCCTCGACAACAGCCAGCTAACAACCATAACATATATGCAGAGGACCTAACTCAGAGCCATGCAGACTCCATAATTGGCACTACAGTCTCTGGGAGCCCCTCTGAGCCCTGCTTAGATGATGTCTGTGGACCCTGTTCTCCTGGGTTCCTGACCCCCCCCACCCCCCGTCCTACAACCCTTCCTCTCCCCCTTCCACAGGGTTCCCTGACGGAGACATCCAATTTGGGATCTCCCTCTGCCTAATGTTTGGCTGAGAACCACATGATTTTAGTGATAACCTGGACCCCCAAAAACTCAAGCTTCATTTACTACAAATAAATCACATAATATATTTATACATAGAATATGTTTACAAAAAAAACAAACAAACTGGGCCTTAACAGTACAGACCTGTAATTCGAGGTACTCAGGAGAATAGGGTTGAAATACAGCAAATTCAAGGCCTGTCTGGGGACTTAAAGAGACCTCTTCCCAAAAATAAAGTTACAGAGGCCTGAGATGTAGCTCAGTATGTTCAAGGGCCCTGGGTTCAATCCTCAATAAAACACACACACACACACACACACACATACATACATACACACACATACACACACATACACACACACATACACACACTGTCTCTCTGTCTCTCTGTCTCTCAAAAATAAAATTCAAAGAAGGCTGGACATCCAGCTCACTTGACTACTGTGTCTGTGAGCCTGTGTTCTTGACTGGTGTGACACCTTAGAAGTAAGTATACCTCCTCAGTAGTATAGAAACTTAGTTTTGGTTACTGATATTGATATGTGGCTACCCTTGATAAATAAAAGGAAAAAAAAACATAGTGGTTGTTTTATTTAAATGATCACAGCAGTGGTGCTCAAAGAGTGTGATTTCTATATGGCTTATCAAGTTACACTTTTTCTAAGTCACAGTAAATTCTAAAAATGTTTATTTGAAGTAATTCTTTCTTTGACTTCACATTGTTAAAAAAACCTGGATTAATAAATACTATAGTTACCTCATCACAAAGTATTAAATTAAATTGGAAAATAGTGTCTTTAGACCGTTTTCAATATCTTAATTAGTCTGTGATCTCCCTTGAACTTCCTTTGCTCCTGGGTACTATTGGTGTGACCAAGTATTATGAATTAGTCAGACATTTTTGTATGTCTTTTAGTTTTTACTAGATTTTAATTTCAAGATTCTAACTTAGCACATTATTAACTGTATTTGCATTTTGGAAAGATTACTTACTTAGGCAGGTTTGTTCAAGAAAATGAAAGAAAAGTTGAGATAGTGTTCATGGATTGCTAAGTGAAAACACAATGGAAAATACACATGTAGATGTGTGTGGGTGTGTCCATGTGTGCATGTGTGCAAGTATGAGTGTGTATAAGTGTGTGTGAGGGAGTGTAGAGGTATGTGGTGGTGTCTATGTGTGCAAGTGTGAGTGTGTGTAAGTGTGAGTGTGTGGTGTGTGTCTATGTGGGTGAATATACAAGTGTGAGTGTAAATGTGTGTGTTTGTGTGGGTGTGTGGTGGTATCTATGTGGACATGTGTGCAAATGTGAGTGTGTGTGGGGGGTGTGGGTATGTCTATGTGTGCATGATGCCAGTGTGAGTATGTGTTTGTGTGTATGTGTGTAAGGGTGTGCGTTTGAGTAGTTTTCCTGCATGTATGTCTGTGCACCCCATGCATACAGTGCCTGTGGAGGCCAGAAGAGTGTGTTGGGTGCCCAGGAACTGGAGTTTTAAGTTGTTAGCTGCCATGTGAGTGCTGGGAATCAAACTCGTTTCCTTTGGACGAACAGCCAGTTCTCTTAACCACTGAGCCATCTCTCTGGCCCCCCAAAGGGGCTTTTAGTTAGGTAATTTTTATTATTTTTTTTAATCATCAGACTTAGTCTTTGGATTGGTGACAACTGTTTTGTTTTATTTAGGGAAATATTCCTAGTTAATGTGCCAAGTAGGCTTTATGGGTAGTACATGACAGCTTATTCTATTGGCTTAGATCAATACTTTCATTTAAAAGTCATAGCCAAATATTAATACCAAACTAGACATCCTCCCTCCTTTTTCTTTAAAGAAAAAAAACAAACAAACTAGGTCTTCATTCTGCCCAGACTGTCTTGAACTCCAGCTTCCAACTCCTGAGTGCTGGGATTCTAAAAGCGCACTATCATGCCCAGTTTCCTTCCATTTGTATTTGAAAGAAAGACTCCTTAGAAAGAAAGTAGGACTGTTAAGTCATTGAGCAGTTATATTTGCAGGAAAATTTATTAATGACATTTTATTCTACTTATATAACTTAGCCCAACTAAAAAAATTGCATGTAGTAGCTTTGTGGGACAGAGGGGATATAGTGTGCCCTTATTCAAGGTTTTTCCAAAAAGAGATTTCAACTACCTCGTCTGATCACTCACAAGCCACTCCCTTGTTGTTAGGAAGGATGGTTCCAGGGCTCAGTCATCAAACAGGGCAGTTTGATGGAGACCGGAGGACTTCAGGGAGGACTTTGGGGAGGACCTCAGGGAGGACTTCCATAGAGTCCGGAGCAGAATCTCATCACTTCTCAACACATTTAAAGAGCACAACTACTCTCGGACAGTTTCACCATTCAGAGCTTTGTGGCATCATCTAGGAAAACCTGCTGAACGTTTAAGGTTTCTCTACCTCTAATGTGCTGTGCTTGGTTGATATGGAGTGCTCATTGATACTTGATTCCGTAAAGCAGACAATGAGAATGTTATTGAACTTTGTCAAAACATTGGGAAACTGTAAGGAACTTTTTTACACAGCTGTCTGGAAAAGGCAGTGTAACTGGGAACCCTCTTATTTATTATCCCCTTGGAAATATTTATTTTGTAAGTAAAGAGTAAGTCAAGTAAAATGAAAGACAAAGGTGCTCTTTACATAAATTATTTCCATAGTCTTCCCAAAAGAGCATTTGAAGATTAAAGTACAGAATAATGAGAGGAGCGAACATGCCTTAGCGTCTAGAAGCTGTATCCACATGGACATCATATTAATTTTTCAAAATCAACATAACAAAGAAGGAACCCTTTACTTTTCTACCTTATTTGTTGCCAGGATACCACTTTTTATAGTTTTAAAGAACAAGCCTGTAGGGATATGGTTCTTTTTATGTTTTTAGAATTATTTTATTTTACTTGTATGAGTGCTTTGCCACATACATGCCTGGTTCACACAAAGTTCAGCAAAGGGTGTTGGATCCCCTGGAACTGAATTTACCATGGTTGTGAGCCTCCCTGTGCGTTGCTGGGCCCTCAGCAAGAGCAACAAATGCTCTTAGTTACTGAGCTATCTCTCTAGCCCTCAAGAGCATGGTTCCTAGAGGAAATGAAATTTACCCCAAACCTAAAGTACATTTGGTTTTCGCAGTTAAAAGATTCCTTATGTGGGCTCCAGGGATCAAACCGAAGTCATCAGTCTGACAACGAGCTTAACCACTGAGCAATCGTGTCACACTAAGATTTCTCTCTAAATAATAGAATAATTACAAGCTTGATTTGAAAATCGTGTTGCTGGGGTGTTGCTCAGTGGTAGAGAACTTGCCTAGCATATGCAAAGTTGTGGGTTCAACCTCCAATACGTCAAAGGGGAAAACAAAAAAGAAAGAAAGAAAAATTGCTACGCAGAGGTTGAGGCAGTTAGAGCCATTGCTCTGGAGCCCATTCAAAGCTCGTGTCTTAGATATAAAATATACAGTATGAAAATAATTTATCTTCAAAAAAAAATCAAGTATCTTTTCTCCAAACACACACACACACCAGAGATGTATGTGATCCGCTTTTACATTGACATGGCTATCCAGTGGTATCAATAGTCCAGATTTCTTTTTTTCCTTTGTAATATATTGTATATAGAGAATTTTAAGTTACTCAATGGTTCTCTTATCTTTGATTGTTTACAGTAAAGAGTTTTTATTCCTAAGAATCAATTATTTTTAGAAATATAAAAAAACTATTAAGTATCACTTAATATATTTAAATTATTGACATCCTGGTGGACGGACAACTACCCTAGTCTTAGTAAAACTATTTTAGGGAAAACTCCTTAGAAAACCTGGTGCCTTTATTGAGTTATGAATAAAATATACAGTGAGTTAGCTAAGTGAAGGCAAGCTGTACTCTAGAGAAAGAGACACTGAAGAAACCCAGAGTTGGGGCATCAGCCTATCTTATGGTTTGACCCTAATATGCCCCCCAAATTGGTTGGTGTGGTGAAGGCCAGCTGATGGGCATGATTTACTTTCAGTTAATTTACTTTTTGATGCTTTCATCCATGTATGTAATATTTTGATCATATCCATGTTCCTGCATCACTTCCTCTTACCCTCTCGCCTTCTCTGAGCGCTTCTTTCCCACTGGTCCTGATGGAACACTCTGGCATCATTTGTGGCTTACCCCAGTGATGGGCTCACAGTGTGATGGCACTATTTGTAGGTGATGGGAGTTAGGCAGTGGGACCTGGTAGGAGGAAGTGGATCACTGGAGACAACTGTTGGAAGGTCTGACTCATCCCTGGCCTCTCTTGTCTTGCTGCTGCCTGACTGCCAGGAGATGAGCAGCTTCCACCACTGTGTCCTTCTGCTGTGCTGTTCTGCTCCAGCTTAGCCCAGAAACAGTGGAAAGAGGAGAGGGGAGGGGAGGGAGGAATAGGGAGGAGAGGACAAGGAGAAGGAAGAGGAAAGGAGAAAGCAGGTGCGTATAGGTTGACAGAATCATTACAGAGCTTAACTGTGGTCATGATCTTCTATTAGGGTTATGAAGGAAGAGAAACCATTTTAAAGGGTTAGGTGCTAGCAGATGTAATACTGAGTTTGTCTTGGCTCCTTCACTCTGGTGGTGATGGTGGACATTACCTTAGAGTTTATCATGATTCAGGATTGGCTTAAGCTCAGGGTGATTACTAATAGGCAAAATAGGGCAGTTAATGGTACAGATGGAGGGAATTGTAGTTTAACAGGTATGAGGCTGGCTAGAGAGATGGCCTGGCAATTAAGAGTGCTTGCTGCTCCTGCAGATGGCCCAGGTTTGATTCTCAGCATCTACATGGTAGCTCACAGCTGTCTGTAACTCTAGTTCTAGGACTCTTGACAACCCCTTTGACCTCCACGAGCACTGTATGTGTTTGATACACATATGCATGGCAAACACTCATACACTTAAAATAAAAATAAATATTTTTTAAAAGTAGGAAGTAAAATCAGTAACTTGTAAAATGTTTGGCAGTGAAGGACTCCGTCTCCAAAGCTGTAGACAGTCCTTGTCTTTAACCTTCCCTTTCCTGCTTGAACTCTGGCCCCCTGCTCTTCCTCTCCAGGCTTGGTCCACTGCTGCTACTCCATAGCTATAGGCCCTGGAGTCTCTAACCTCAGTTGCACTTCCTCTTTTGTCACTGTCCACAGAGCCTTGTGTTCAGCTGGGCATGTAGCCTAGCAAGCAGGAGGCCCTTCGATCAAGGTCCAGCATAGTGTGTGTATGCGTGTGTGTGCATGTGCATATGTGCATATCTGAGTGTATGTGTGTGTCCGTGAGTGTATGTGAATGAGTGTGTATATGTGAGAGTGTGTGTGTGTGTGTGTGTGTGTGTGTGTGTGTGTGTGTGGGAGCGGTCTTGTATGTATCACTCTTGAGTGCTAGCTTTTCTCACAGGAGGTATGTCAAATTACCCTCTTTTCTTAATCCACCATTTCATGCATGTTGTAAAATTATGCAGTCAGTAATATTGATTGTGAATCTTAGCATAAAAACAGCGTTGAAACATGTGCAGTAGAGTCTTGCATTGTTGGTGCACATCTTTAATCCTAGCTCTCAGGAAGCAGAGGCAGGCAGATCTCTTAGTTCAATGCCATCAAAAAAAAAATTGAGAAAAAAAGTAGGTGTTTTGGGGGATTCGGAGATTGATTCATAAAATGTTGTAATCAAAGAACTGCATATAGGTTCAGCCTATATAGATTATTTTATGAAAAATAAAATTAATAGTCCTCCAAAACTTTCAACATTCTACCCTTTTATCCCTTGGGGTTTTTTAAGACATGGTTTTACTGTGCAGCTCATGCTGGCCTGGAACTAACTGTGGAGCCCAGCTGGCTTCTTGAATCATGACTCTTTTTTTCTCCACTTCCTGAGAGCTGGGGTCATAGGTCTGTGCCATCATGTCTGGCAAATCCTATGTAGGAGTATGTATAGAGATAATTAAAGAAAGCTTAAAGGCCAGGTGTGATTTCACACATAATTCCAGAGTTTGGGAATCTGAGGCAGATCAGATTTAAAGGCCGGCAGGAGCTACATGAGAACCTGTCTCAAAAAGAAAACAAAAACCCAATAATTCTATGGCTATATGCATAACTTCTTACCCATAGATATGCACTTTCTCTTCTCCACTTTCTAGACAGTTTTCTCATAATTGGACTGGAAAAAATGGCAATTGTAATAAAGGGGAATGGTGTCTTGTGGGCATTCTTGGTTGCAGTCATTTGACTGGCTGTGATTAGTAGAAAAGAAATATATGGTTAGGTAAGATGATATATGCCTGTAATCTCAGTACTTGAAAGGCAGAGGCAAGTTTATCTCTGTGAGTTCAAGGTCGACCCAGTCTACACACAGTGTCAGTCGAGCCAGGGCCACATAATAAGACCATGTCTAAAACAACAAAAGATGCTTAGAAGAACTCTACAGTTTGGTTTAAAAGGGCAGGTGACCCAATTTTAAGATTTGTGACAAGGCTAATGAGGTGGCACAGAGGGCAGAAGTATATAAATGGCAGGCAGACAGAAGAAAGATGCATGGGGTCTTTAGGATGCCAACTACTCCACAGCTACTAGACTGGCTTTGAATTACAAATTCGAATGAGAGTGCTGGGCAACATGGCACATCCTTTAATCCCAGATCTGGGGAAGCAGAGGTATGCAGATCTATGAGTTCAAGGCCACCCTGGTCTACAGAGTGAGTTCCAGGACATCCAGGACTACACAGAGAAACCCTGTGTAGGAACAACAGAATCGAACTATAGGTGTTCATTGGAATGGAAAACACAGCCTCTTACACTCTGCTTCTGTGAAACAGACAAACTAAAAGGCCCATGGCCTTCTGTCTTCAGCCTGCTTTAGAAGCACAGCCCCAGATCGATTAATTCAAACTCTGAGCCAGCTCCTCAGATGCCAAAGATGAAGACTGTAGATGTGACTTCTGTCACCGTTTTTATAGGAAGTACGTCCATTTTCATCTATAACTTTACTCAATAGTTTCATATGTTAGTTCTCTGGCACTGAGCTCAATTTAGTGCAGGGATATACAGTTTACTGCAAAACCGTCCTGATCTGGGGTTGGAGCATTCATTCAGATTTTGCTGGATGAAATTAATGTTCAAGAAAAGCCATACCTAAGCATCGGTAATAAGCCTAACGTGACTAGATACATTTTCTTAGTGACACCAATAATGTTACCTTGTTTTGTTCAATATTTCAGTCTGAAAGAGCAAATTGCAGTAGTTCCTAATTCTGATGACTGATGTAATCAGTTCAAATATGTTGGGCATTTTGAACATAACAAAATAGATATAAAATCATTGCACAATAGGGAATCTTTGGATTTCTTTCTGAGGATTTATTGATATCAGTGAGTAATATCAGTCTCTGATTGCATTTAATTATCCATCTGGTGGTTTAAAATTTTGACAAAGTTTTCTTCCAGAAAAAAAGTAGATTTAAACCTGTGAAGAGAAGTTTTGAATATAGTTTAGACTTACACAGTAGTATGTTGTTTTTATGTAATGTGGAAACAGATACAATTCTAATAACTATCAAAACTTTATTCTAGTTCATTCTTCATCCCAGAAGGTACACATTTAATCAAAATACAATTTACCACTAATCCAGAATAAATCATTTCATATTAAAACCCAAATTCCGGAGCTGGAGAGATGCCTCAGTGGTTAAGAGCACTGACTGCTCTTCCAGAGGTCCTGAGTTCAAATCCCAGCAATCACATGGTGACTCACAACCATCCATAATGAGATCTGATGCCCTCTTCTGGTGTGTCTGAAGACAGCTACAGTGTACTTATATATAATAAATAAATAAATCTTAAAACAAAACAAAAACAAAACAAACCCCAAATACCTGTCTTTGAATCCACAACATAGCAACATGAGGCAGCTCGGCTACAGTGTGAAGGCTCGTCCAGCCATCAGTTACCTAGGGACCTTAGAAAAATAACCTGACCTAGGTGGGCCCTAGTTTCTTTGTTTGAAAATAAAAATTGTTACTTTTTAAGCATATTGTATTTATGGCACGAAACAATGGGTTTCATAATGACAGTTTTATGCAGGTGTAGCATGTATCTTGATCTTACTCACCTTTCTTTATTATTCTCTTCTGACCCCCATCCGTCGTTCTCCCTCTGGTTTCAAGTCCTTTTGATAAATAAATTAATTAATCAACTAAGTAGGTTTTTTGAGACAGGGTTTCTTTGTGTAGCCCTGGCTGTACTGAACTTTCTTTGAGACCAGAGACCTCTTTTTTGAACTCAGAGATCTGCCTTACCTCTGCCTCCTGACTGCTGGCATTAAAGGCATGTATCATCCTGCCTGACTGCCTTTTTTAATTTTTTAAATCTAAAATTCTACATAGAAGAAAATGTGGTATATTTCTGGGCTTAACTTATTTTAACACAATAGCATCCCAATCCCACCATTTTCTGCCCAAAGGTGATCTCGTTCTATTTTACAGTTGCTCACTCCTCTGTTGGACACATGAGCCATCTTCTTGTGTCACTCATGACAGGTGTGTAGGCCCAGTCCTCGGCTTAGGCACTGTGCAGGTGTGGCAGCAGACTTTGCCCTCCGCGTCAGTTCTAGTTACAGTCAGATGTTCCTGACTGAACATTACTGACATACTATCTGACATTCTTGCCTAGTGTAGAGGGGACCCCTCCTCCTCACTTCATCCTTCCCAGTGTATGTTATTGGTTTTTTTACATTATAATCATAATGTCGGGGTGAGAGGAAATCTCAATATAATCTTGATTTGTATTCTGCTAATGGCAAAGAATGGCGAGCATTTTCTCATAATTTATTGGCACTTGTACTTCTTCACATAAGGATCCTTCGATTCATTTGCCCACTTATTGATCAGTATGTAGACTATATGAAGAACTTTTAAGAAATAGATTTGTTTCAGACTCATTGTAACCTTACGGTTCAGTATGTCGTTTCTCCCATGGTACTAATTTATGTGTTAACTGGAGGAAGGATGCTTATGTCTTATGACCACTTTCCAAAAT
>JADRCC010573013.1:0-13315 GCA_019843855.1 Hylomyscus alleni | reverse complement strand
CAATAACAAAACACATGGGCTAACAAATGTATGAAGAGAAAGGTTTATTTTGGATTGGAGTGTTGGAAACTCTAGTCTAAGAATGGCTGGCTTCTGCTAAGTCAGCTCATTGTGGAGTTGAGCAAATGTGCTTACATCACAAGCCAGAGAGAGAGAGAGAGAGAGAGAGAGAGAGAGAGAGAGAGAGAGAGAGAGAGATTGAGAGATACTGGACCTATGTAACCCACTTTGAAAACCCATCTCCAACAAGCTATGGCTTCCTACCAGTCCCACTCGCTGAAGATTCCCCTACCTTCCAGGAGTACCATCTGAGACCCTAGGGTTGGGGGAGAGATTTAACATCCAAACAACAGCAGCATATGTAAAGAGAACAGCAAATTTTCAAAGGAGTAACAAGACAAACGGACAGAATTTTAAGATTCCGTGGGCAGCACATGCAGTGGCACAACCAATGGAAATAGAGATGCTGTAAAGCTGGTTCTGTCGATCAATTCCTCCAGAGGCATCTCAAGGTTGTTGAAGGTTGACAGTGCTCTTCAGTACTCGATCTCTGTTTTTCCTAAACATGAGGATGAATTAGATAACTTCTGTCTCTGTAAATCTTCATCCTAGTTTTTGACAAATAAGAGGATGGCAGAGAGTCCTCCTCAGTCTTGCTCCTTTTAATGTTCTTCAGCATTATAGATCTGCAGACTTTTTAGGTGACAGCTTCTAGTTTCCAACAATAGTTGACAATACCTCTATGATTTTATTGTCTGGGTGAAATGAGGCCTTACCTATTTCAAAGGTCCTTTCAAATCTCATTGCCTTGCCACTATGAACCCTTTTCTCAAAAGAAAGCATTTAAGAACTATATTAGGAACAAAAAAATGGGATTTTTACCACATACAAACAGACTGAGTCTCCATAGTCATGCCTTTCTTATATAAAATCAAGTAAAGGAAGCTTGGGAAAACAAATGGAACAAAAAAAATAATATTTAGAATTATGGTGGTCTTTTTAAACAAAGAAGAGGTATATACAAAAACTAAGCTTGAATTAAAAGTGAATAACAGGTTTGAAAATAAAGATTCACAAGAAAATCACACTCAGGCATCAGTATTTTAGCCTCAGCATTTGACATTCAGGTATTAGATTCACCACTAACTAGATGTTTAATAATAAATTATACAATATTCCTAAACCTTGGGTTTCTACCTATAAAATAGAAATGATAATACTATTCAATACATAGGGCCAATATGATAATGAAATATTTATTCATTTTTCAGGAACATTAAAGTGTTATGCAAATACTAGAAATAATTATTGTAGAAGATCCATCTGTAGGCATAGAAAAAAATAACCATTTGTTTTTTAAAATCATCACAATATAAAACTGACATTGTGAATCCCCATTTTAAATTATCCTAGCATTCCTGAGAAGGAAGAGATGCTCTAAAATCTTACAAACAAGTGTTCTCTGTCAACATCATTGTCTGTTCAACCTAGAACAGTGGTTCTCAAGCTGTGGGTTGCAACCCCTTTTATTGGTCAAAGGACCTTTTCACATTGGTCGCCTAAGACCATCAGAAGACACAGATTCATTATGATTCATAACCATAGTAAAATTGCAGTAATGGAATAGCAACAAAAATAATTTGATCATTGGGAGTCACTACAACATGAGGACTGTATTAAAGGGTCCCAGCATTAGGAAGGCTGGAAACCACTGACCTGGAATGACACTTTTGCCACCATGTGTTAGCTAGAAGGTAATAGAGAATAAATTTAGAAGAAAAAGCAAAACCCAGAGTGAGCTGAGTACGGAGGGTTTGTCGCAACCCATGGTGACAAAGAAATAATATGTGGCCTTTATCTAGAAATGAATCCATGTCTAAAGGGCCTTTCCCATTAAATAAAATGCAGCTGTAGTTTATGCTTTGTTTTATTGGACACTATATGCTAATAATCTCTTAAACCAGAGAGGTGCTAGGAAAGAAAAATCATGCAAAACTCAAACAAAACCGAAGACAAGCAAGCATCCAGATGCCCTTTGCCTTTGAGAAGCCTAAAAGGCAACCTCACCTGCTCAGAGAAAACCTTGCCTTTCTCCTGATTAGAGGCAATCAGAATACTGACAATCTTGTCTAATTTAAAAACTATCACATCAGATGATAACTGTTAATAACTACCAATATTACCCAGCATGAAAAGGAAGGTCAAATTCTATAGTCTGAATGTTAAGTAAGGCAAAGAATAGGACTAGCTTTTAACAGAGAAAAATTTGCTTGCTTAAAAAAAAAAAAAATCACTTTAAAAGCGTGTTGCCCGAACCCAAGCAGGCTTCAGTATGGCTTCTAGTGTTCAAGAACATGATCCTTCAGTCGTTGCTGGGCTTCTTTCTTTCCAGTGTTTAATGCTGTTGGGTTTGGTACGCTACAGACTATCATCATAAAAATCAATCCTGAAACAATTACTTTTATCTCATCCAAGAATTTTCCAGAGCAGATCAAGACTTCCATAATGGTTAAATTACCTAACACTGGTCATTTTTGCATAATCAAAAAGAACTGCTTCACAAGATGGAACTCATACCTGGTGCCGTTATCTAGGCCAAGGACCTTTGTCCAGCAAATCCTTAGGACAGTGGATCTCAACTTGTGGGTCATGACCCCTTTGGGGGTCAACCAACCCTTTCACAGGGGCCACATATCAGATATTTACATTATGATCCATATCAGTAGCACAATTACAGTTTTAAAATAGCAAGGAAAATAATTGTATGGTTGGGGTCATCACAACATGAACTATATTAAGGGTCACAGCATTAGGAGTGTTGAGAACCAGTGCGTTAGGGAAAAAAACCTACTACAACTATTTTGCTAAATGGACACAGTATTAAACTGACTCCTAGAGACTTATTGTTACCTCGTAGATCAATGAATCTCTCAGGCCTCATCTCAGGGAAGCATCTACTTTTACTAGGAAGCAATTACATAGAGACCCCCCAGCTGGTCATTGTGCTTGGGGGTCATTGCAGAAGAGGGAACATAAAAGTCAAAGGAGGTGATGGCTACAAGGAAACAGTGTGTTCTGGACACAGCAAGGCAGCCACACATATGATCATTGCAACAGTGTACTCATGCTGTATGGACCCTCGGCTCATCAGTCACTGAGCGTCCATTTCAATATTGTTCCACAGGGGCTAACTTTAAGAAGACTGAACGCAGGACCCCATTCTGGCCTTAATGAACAATGGGTAGCTGTGGATGCCTCTAGCTGGGTTGGTATGCCCCTGTACTGGAAGTGCTCCTGGGAGAGGCACAGGGAAGGAGAAATAGGTGACCCCCTCCTGCTGCACTCATCTACTCTCTTCCTGAAGTATATACTGCTGAGGGTTCAGTGGGTAAAGCACTTACTGTGCTAGCATAAGGAGTAGAGATGATTTGTGTATGTCTGGCCCAGGGAGTGGCAATACTAGGAGGTAGGGCCTTGTCGGAGTAGGTGTGTCACTGTGAGCATGGGCTTAAAGACCCTAGACCTAGCTGCCTGGAAGCCAGTCTTCTACTGTCTTCCTTAAGATAGAGGCAGAACTCTCAGCATCTCCTGCACCCTGCCTGCCTGGACGCTACCATGCTCCCACCTTGATCATACCGGACTGAACCTCTGAACCTGTAAGCCAGCCCCAATTAAATGTCCTTATAAGTGATGCCTTGGTCATGGTGTCTGTTCACAGCAGTGAAATTCAAAGTAAGACAGGAGCCAAGCTTGGATTCTTAGCGCCTATGTAAATACCAGTGTGGAGCAGTACATGCCTACAATCCCAGTTCTGTAGAACGGGAGCATCTGGCAGCTCACTGTAGCTGTGAGCTGAAAGAGCAAGCTCCAGGGTCAGGGAGAGGTCCCACCTAGGAGGAGGAGGAGGAGGTGGAGAGCAACAGTGGATGACATCCAACACGAACCTCTAGCACCTGCATACACATATACACAAGCACAAAACAATACATTTCTGCTTCCTTGCTTGCTCAAATAATGCTACTGGCTGAATGTCCTCCCATGCCTTGTCTGAATTCTCATTGTTCAAGAGCCAAAGAACCAAGTCTGCCACTCATATCAAGACAAGAAAGATCAGAGGAAACAGACACTGTCCCTGTGACGATATAGTCACTCGTTAAGGCATCAAGGTGCTTGTGTTCAAACAGCCCTGTGTAGTTGTGAGGCACTGTGTCTCGAAGCTGCCATTCAAATCTTCATCTCCTGCAGGCACTGTGTGTCACACCATCACAAAAAGATGAGTTCAGGACAATAAGATGTTCTGAAAGCAACAACATTCACGTTACGTTTATAGCACATTGTCAGGTAGTTTTATTTTGTTACTCTTGAATCGTTAACTGTCTAATTTCCTAATTTCCTCACCGTGAGTATGTAGGGGGAAACCCATGTAGGATTTGATATCTAGAGTGTCTCTAAATCAATGGAGGCTTGTAACAGATCCCAGTGGATAATGGATGGGTTTTTTACCCTTAAAAGAGTCCAGACCCTTGATTGAAAATGGAATCGTGTAGTTATTAGAAAAAAACATGATAAGACCTTAATTTACCCACACATCTGAGATTTAATTGTCTATCACCTCTCATCTGTGTCCTTTCCTGTAGAAGAGCTTTATAAAATGGACTCAAATATTTTATGTGACAAGATTCTATAATTCACTCAGGCATTGGACAGATGTAGGGGATTATCATTCTTACATTAAGGATTAAGGAAATTCAAAGTCCCCACTAGGAAATAGAGTCCAAATGTTCTCTGCTTCCTTCCAGCTTTTCTTATGCATTTCCACCACAAAGTTCCTCTTAGGATTTTTAATCTTTGCATCTGGTTATACAAACAGGAATAGATAATGAATAACAGAATGTTTGATTTGAAAAAGATTTTGGGACTTATCTCTCTGACTTCATAAATGGCAATGCTAAGAACATCTGGGGCCATTAGCACAAATGTCCCAAAGGTATAGAGAGACATCCTAAGTCCTTACTTATCAGTAGTGTAAGGACTATTTGGGTTTGCAAAGACAACCTCTGTAGAGAGTATGAGAAGCAGTGGCTAGTAGACCATTCGAGGAAGAGTCCAGGGCGGGAGACTGGGTTAATATTGAGAACTCAAGCCATTTGAAAGCAGAAATTCTGGTCATTGCTGCCAGAAATACGAGGGAATCCTTTCATACTGAAACAAATGGAGAGCCTAGATGATGAGACATAACTGCATGGAATCCTATCCAGGTAGACTGAAAGGACTTCGACCTTACAAAATAAACTCCACTCATTGGGTTCGTGAAGAACCTGACCACCATATGCTCTGAGGCAATTTTATTTGCCCCACGGAGTTGGAGTGTAATGTTTGAATTCATCCTTGTGACCCTCTCCACTTTCTGAGAACTCCAGGGTAGAGGTTATCTTTGGAAGGCTAGGATTAAGGATGCAGGGTGGCAGTGAGCTAATGCAAGTAGAAATGGTGCCTCTGGTGCCTTGAATCCCTGAGCTGAGATTCTCCTAGGAGAACCAGGCTGTGTGCACTGCCCATGAAACCTTGCCTTCCTGGGCCAAATTTGCCTGTCAGATCTCCTTGTCTTATCTCTCACTATTCTCTATCCTTTATGTGTTTCCCCATGAATTCTTTCAAGGTCCCTATGTTTGTTGAAGGCTATACTTGCTAGACATCTGGTGGCTCTACAGTGACAACTAATACGTGCTTCTTTGTGGAGGAGAAATAGACTCACTTAAAGGGAGGAAAGGATAGACTTGCTTAGATCAAGTATCTATTCTAAAAAGAGGTTTCGTGTCAAATATTAACAACACATAAGTTCTCTGCAGCAGGTTGGACTGAAAGGGTGGCTAAGATATTTGTCAACCTGTGGGTCGCAACCCCTTTGGGGGATGAATATCAGATATCCTGCATGTCTTATATTTACATGTTGATTCATAACAGTAGCAAAATTACATTTACGGTAGTAATTTTATGGCTGTGGGTCTCCTCCACAACATGAGGAAATAAGTGCCATAGCATTACGAAGGTTAAGAGCCACTGCCCCAAGAGATGGACTTTAACGCTGTGTTTCATAGGCTCAGGTGACTCCAGTCTCGGAAAATGGAAATCACGAGTCTGTGAGAAACACCACATAGAAATAAACTCTGAACAAAAATAAAAACAGGGCAGGAACAGCAAAGACAGAATAAAAAAAAAAAAAACATGACAGGAAGCAGCTCAACAAAGCTGTTACCATGTTTCCTGCCATTTGAAGGCACAATGATTGAAGTTATTGTGTTAATGTAAGATTACTAAATGATGCACCCCATAAAAGGAAGGCATTGCATTGGCCATAAAATGCCTGTAACTGCGAAGGAATTCATACTTATTTAATGACACTTTAGAAATTGGGTGGTAATTAAAATGAAGTAGGAATTTTTTTAAAAGCCAAAGCCAAGCACACCAGTATATAAATTGAAACATTTTCTTTGTTTTCCAAGCACATAAAAAACAAGTAAGTTTTACGCAGAGGTTTGACGGGGTTTTTTTCCCCACTCTCCCCTGCCTGCCTTTTTTATTTTTTTTAAACCTACTGGGAACAGCATAATTTTGACTCCTCAGGATGTCCACGTCTAATTGCTGGGAGAGTTCATTATCAGCTGTCTGAAGTGCAATGCATCAACCTTGCAAAGCTGAGTTACAAAAGACATTCACGCATCTGATGGGCTGCTGTGCTAAATACATCTTAATTTGTGCTGCATCTGCTGTTTTCTGGTTTGTTTGGCGTGCAGCGAATGCCGCAGACATTAGAGAAGCTTCCTGGATTATTCTTATAAGAAAAAAAAAAGCACATTTAAAAAAAAAAAGTCATTGCTGTCTTCCATAACTGTCCAACTGTGCTTGAGAACACTAAAAGCTCAATTTTTATGTACACACATATAAAAAAGACCTCATGCATTTGAAGATGCATATGCATATTAGTCTAAATGCACATATATTTGCATGTAGGTCGAGCAAAATATTCAGTTCAATCCTATAAAGCCGCACAAACCTCCTTCAGCTGTAGCTGGGTGCATAAAAATGCACAAAGATGCACAGAGATGCACACCCTGCCTCACAGCTCTGGCGTGGACACAAGTGCTCTCTAAGTCACTGGGATCTGGTTTCGGTTTGCTTGCTAGGCCAAAGATGTCAGCAAGGCTGGCACTCTCGGTTCAGCCTTATCCAAGCCACCGTTCGAGGAAGGAACAGATGCACTTCAGCCTGATCCAGGATAAACCAGTCTCAATATTAAGGAAGTTTAAATCTGACTTGGGAAAGAAAACAAATACCTCTGTCTGGGGCCTGTGCCTCCCTCGTTCTTTTCATTTAAAAGAAAAGAAAAGAAAGGAAGGAAGGAAGAAAGCGGCGTCAAAGGTAGAAGCAGAGCCAGGCACACAGTGCCTGATGCTCAGAAAGGCCCTGGGTACAGGCAGGGAGGGATGTGGGCGGGACAGCAATGGGTTTGCTCATATATGTAATTTTTCAATTATTTTATATTTACAATCACAAAAATTTACCACTTGAAGTGTAGAAGAGATGGAAAGAAAAACTTAGGAAGAAATGCAAATAGTATTTTCTTTGTGTTTGTGTCGCTTTAGGGGAAGGGATGGAAGGCAGCCATTTCTAGGTGTGATTCACTATTTTAAAGCACAGACTTTATTTGCTACCATTTTGTACCACATAATCTTTTACACACACACACATACACACACACACACACATACACACACACACACACACAGGTTAAGGGAACCTCAATAACAAACATGAGTTTGGTGCAAAGCAGTTTGCAATCACAGGGGCCAGCCAGCCTGCTCTGTGGGCTGCAGGGAGGCAGGTCTGCTCCCTGACTTCTGCCTGCCCCACCCTTTACCTAGAGGGAGTAGTACCCCTATTTACATAATGTCAATCAGACTCCGGTGCTGCTTTCCCGAGAACATGCAGAAGTGATTACGGGCAGCCATTATGACTGGCGTAGTCACGGACAAATCAGAGCTTCCGTTTATGGAGTCTGTTGAATCAATACCGCACACTGCTCAACCAGGGCTGAGAAAAACACCTCATAAAGTAACAGCATTTGTAAAGGTTAATCAATTCAGCTAATTGTAAATGCTCTCAATTGTCAGTCCCTAAGCAGTCCCTTCTCTTTGTAGCTAGTAATTCACTGTGGGATGTGCAGCTCGAAAGGAGACCGGAGAAAGAGGGGGAAGCAGGCAAATTTCTCATTACTCTCTCCGTGTTGTGCTCTGCTGGTGTCTGCGAATGTCAATATATTTACCACAGGGAGATAGCCTTTTTTTCCCTGCTAGCACCATGTTGCCTCCCTCATTATATACAAAACAAAGTAAAGGGCCTAATTATCTTGGGTCTAAGCAGATGAAAAGGAAATCAGGGTATTGATTTGGGGGTGGTGGGGCACGTCTTAAGGCAATGCAGATGACTAATAAGGTGGGCAGGTAAAGAGATGCCCGCTCATTGACAACAGCAAGGCAGCGAGGCAGCGATAACTTATTCACTGCCCAGATATGATGAAGATAAAGGGACTCCTTCCCTTCCCCTCCCCTGACATCACAACACACACACACACACACACACACACACACACACACACACTGCCAACCCTGCTAAGTCACCAGAGCAAAATGACTCTCGCAGGCAGAGGAGTTAAGAGTGTCTGTTAAGATCAGAAAAGTGGAAACAAATCATGTCAGGCAGATTGGAAAAAATTGTAGCCTGAAATTGCCCTAGACGCTGCCAGTGATGGAAGCAACCACATCGAGGGACGTAGGAATCCTGTCTTGTCCTGGGCCTTTACCATAGGGCCACCACATCTCCAGTGCACAGATGATGGCTCTGAGGCCAAAGAATGACATTCATTACAAAAGTCCTAGGGAAATCCTAGAAAGCAGAGACACAGGGTAAGTCATAAATTATCCTAAGTTTATGTCTCCTCTGCATTTTACACTGTATATACATTAATGTTATGTTTCAGAGGCTTTATTTTTGTATAATAATAGTAATTTATCTCTCACATTTGGGAAATACAGAAAGACAGGATATATTCAAGGAATCTTTGTATAAGGCAAAAACAGGTTAAAAACTATTTCCAATGTTTCCACACAGAGATAACATTTATAACAAAGAATTTAATAGCAACTTGCATTCACATATTGGGTGTTAGAATTCCATGATGTGTATCATTTACCACCCTGAAACATAAACTGCCACAACCAACCATCAATTTCCTTTTATTTCGTTGGCACCTTGGCAAAATATAAACATCTTTTCTGTAGCTGCAAGGCTGTAAACAGAAAGGAAAAACTCAAAAGTGAAGAAAAAATCCCCAAGTACTATGAATCCATTTATATCTCCGTCTGTTATAATTAATCTAACTCGGCTAATCAGAGGCTCTGTTCCTATCAAACTATGGTATGCTGTAGGTACATCAGGGAGTGTACTTACACCAGCCAGGTGACTGTCTAAGCAAACATCCACAGTGACTTGAAAAAGACAAGGAACAGCAACCTGGAAAAGAAGGTGGAGAACGGGAGGTGACAGCCCTATTACACAGGGTACTTGGTTCCTCTAGCATTGTGGGATGACAAGAAGATTTTTAGAATCAGACTAGTGTATTGTATTGACAATGATGTCAGAAAATAGCGTCAGCGTTCCCTGGGGAAGAGCCTTTAAAGTGCTTATAAATGTAAACAAGTTCATTCATCTCGCGTGCTGTAAACAAGTTCGTTCATCCCGCGTGCATTGACAGAATACCATGCTCATCCTTGAAAACAGAAATTAACGAGACAGGAGTGCCCAGCTTTTTTACTTTATTAAAAGGATGTGGAGGAAGGCCTCGTCACCAGTACCCCTCTGCCCTAGTTAAAGTTACTATTGCTGTGATGAAATGCCATGACCGAAGCAACTCAGAAAAGAAAGTGTTGATTTGGCTTAGGTTTCCACAGCACGGTTCTTCGCTGAAGGAAGTCGGGACAGGAACTGGAACTCAAGCTCAAGCAGTACAGGAACCTGGAGGCAGGAGCTGACGCCGAAGCCATGTCTGAGAGCTGCTTACTGGCTTGCTCCTACGGTTTGCTCAGCCTGCTTCCTTATATTCAGGACTATCAGCTCAGGGATGGCCCCACCCTACAATGTACTGGGCCCTCCCTTGTCGATCACTAGTTAAGGAAAAAAACCCTGCAGGTTTATCCACAGCCTGATCTTATGAAGGTTTCACCAGCATTTCCTCTCTGATGAATCTAGCTTCTCTCAAGTAGACTAGAGCTAGCCAGCACATTCTCCTTTCTTTCATGCATCTCCTCCTTTCTCTAACATACAGTTCATCCACCTAAGAATGCCTCCTCCCTAAAATTGTGAGACAAATTGTCCTGACCACCCTAGTGATGATGTTAACTGAGAGCAGAGACCTCTGAATGTGATTTCTCTTTTTACTTTCAAGAAACGATAGGCCAGTTAGAGTTTCAGGAAGTATACGTGACTACCATCTCCTGGGACTTATTATGTCCTTTCTCTGACGGTCCTTGGTTCCTTTGACCCAGACACACTCACTCAGAGCCCATAACCCTTTATGTACAATGTAATTTTCCTTCTACAGGATACATTTTCCTATCAGTTTAATAATTTCTTGAGGTTATCCTAGGGTGTTGCTCAACTTGCTTCTAAATTAAAACATTTATTAAAAAACTTTGAAGCGCTCTCACAATTTTCAATCACCATGCACATAGCAATTTAAAATTATGGGAGCAGTTTCATAAGCACTTGAATTTGGAGGTGATCAGAGACCTGAAAATGTGCAATATAGAGTAATTTAAAATTATTAGAGTACTTCACATTTTTTTTTATAAGCTCTTCAGCTGGGAAGTGATCGGGTTCTAACATCTGAGCTTATAACGGTAGAAAGTGAAGTACTTCTTAGCCCCAAATGACACACTCTACTGAATCTGGCCACTTTAATAATTCTAAAGTGATGTACAGTGGGCATGTCCAGATCTCCAAATTCACTTTTAAATTAAAAAGATTCTTCACTTCCAACCTACAAAAGTCACTTACATGATCAAACAGCACTTTGCCCTTCCAATTTGGGACACTAAATTGCCATCCCACATGGAAGAGTTCCTTACCTTTAGTTAAAACAAACACCGGACTATTTAAAATATTTATTTTAAATAAATGTATTTAATAAAATATATTATTAAAAATGAATGCCAAGAAATTTTAGCAGCTACTCATATTTGAAAATATTCCAACTTTCAAATAAACTATAATACATCATATTTTTAGGATGTAACACTTCTACATCTAAAAGGATGCCAAGTCAGTCAGCATTCTTGGCCCAGTACAACTCTCTTGCTACTTGAGAAAAATAGTGTGAACTCTACTATCTCTTCTGATGACACCACTGACCTGTAAGACAGAACATGGAGCCAGCGAAGTTCTCCTGTCTGCCCTTGAGTTCGAAGAAAGGGAAACAGGACCAAAATCTACCTCCCCCCGCATCTTCCTTCACTGCCTGTATGTAAGTCACGTGCGGCCTTAAGATAGGCCAGTTTCTCTGACTGTTCTGATCTTGTAAAATCTTATCCTTTCCATTTCAAAAATCACAGAGAATTCTGGATGGATCCTATCACCAATAGATTATCTCCTCAGCAAATGGGTTTTTAATCCTCATGTAGAATAAATCCATTTTTTTAGCATACATTTAGCATGTTTGCATTACAAGCTACATGATTTTAAAACTTATTTGGATCATCCCCTTGCCTTTTTAAAGCCTGACAATGCTCATGGCTAGGGAATTAACTATGAAATCTCTTAGAAGCTACTAAAAAATAAATAAATAAATAACAAAAAAAACCTTTTTCCCTTCGCCATATTGTGTTGGAAAGTTACAGTCTACCCACTTTGCCTCAAGTCACCAATGTCTGATTTAGCTTAATTCTAAAACTAGTTTTACTAGATCTAGTAGAAGGTGCTTAATTTGATACTTCTTTGTTATTTGGAGAACTGGTCCCAACCGATGTGTCCAAAACACAGGAATGATCTGGACGTTTTCCCAACTGTAGCTTGTCCCCACAAAAGGTTCATGGAGGTGTCTGCCGTAGTTCCCACCAGGGGATGTGCGCGGAGAGCTCAAAGTCCTTCAGCTTTGTGACCATATTGCTACAGCCGCCTCATCTCTCACCACGGAAGCTACCTGCAAATTGCTGTGATGTCTTTAAAGTGTCTGCTTTGGGAACGACTTCTTCTAATGAGAGACATGCAAGGACATTTAGAAATTAAGGGACATCCGTCTGGAGGAATGTAGTGATGTCATTTCTGACTTCATTTCAGAGATGAGACCTTGAACATGAACCATGAAATTGAGAAATGACTATGGCCCTATTAAGGGAGAAATTGAATTGGCATTTAGATTATAAAGTCACCAAGGGTGGACTACACTTACCACCCAAACTCTCTTTGAACCTCTCTACAGAGTACTCAATGTCTTTGTAAAGAAACAACAGATTCAAAGGTTTTCCATTTTAAAATACTGATGTTGGATTAGGAGAGATGGCTAAGTGGTTAAGAGCATTCCTTGCTCAGTCATGAGCACTGGAGTACCCATATCAGGCAGCTCACAAAATCCTGTAACTTGGGTTGCAAGGGATTCTGTGCCCTCTCCTGGCCTCCAAAGACAAGACACCCCCCCCCAACACAAGCACACATATGCAAATGCACATACATGCACACATGTGCATATACACTTACAAACAGATATACATGTGTGCATGCACACACAAAAAAATGAAATAAATCCTTAAAAGTATATGCATATGTTCAAATCTGAATAACTGGTTCTGTTTAAAGACTCCTGAAAGTAGTCTACAAAACACAGACTTGAGTTCTAACTGATGTGTCAAAGCTGCAGGAATTGCAAAATCCCATCCTCTACACAGCAGCATTTTTAATTAAGGCAAGTTGTGTTTCTCTGTAGCTTCTTTTCATGGTGCCTTAGTTTCCATGCTCCTGTCAACAAAAACTTAACCCGGAAAGGGCACTAAAGGAAAACGGTCCTGGTAATATTCAGACAAGGTATAAACAACCTATGGAGCCCATGATTAGCCACACCCCCATGAGATATAGTCACCTGAGCTATTCCACGGCACTAATGCAAAATTCTTCACATATTCATGTTTGAAAACAAAATGGATTTCCCAGGAAAACAATCTTGCCTGCTGCTCCGGCAGAGGATGTAGGTTAAGTTCCCAGCATACAC
>JADRCC010573012.1:0-15302 GCA_019843855.1 Hylomyscus alleni | reverse complement strand
TCAGTGCTCTTACCCGCTGAGCCATCTCACCAGCCCCGGGCTTTATTTTTTAAACATCAGAGGTCTGTTTTAGATTTATTTATTTATTTATTTTATGTATATGAGTACACACTGTAGCTGTACAGATAGTTGTGAGCCTTCATCTGGTTATTGGGAATTGACTTTTAGGACCTCTGCTCGTTCCAGTTGACCCCGCTTGCTCAGACCCAAAGATTTATTTATTATATGTAAGTACACTGTAGCTGCCTTCAGACACACCAGAAGAGGGTGTCAGATCTCATTATGAATGGTTGTGAGCCACCGTCTGGTTGCTGAGATTTGAACTCAGGACCTTTGGAAGAGCAGTCGGTGCTCTTACCTGATGAGCCATCTCACTAGCCCCAGAGGTCTATTTTTGTTTGTGACAAAACAAAACAAAATCTTTCCATTTTAAAGTAAAGATAGGGTTTATAAGGAATAAGATTTTTAGGGCCCGGAAATGTATATCCGTTGGGAGAGTGCTTGTCAAACATGAAAGAAGCCTTGCGTTCCACCTCTAGTATTAAGTAAGCATGTCCGTAATCCCAGCCTTTAGCAGATGGAGGCAGAGAACCGGGAGTTTAAGGGCATCCTTGGGCTACAGGGCTACAGTAGTGACTTTGAGGTCAGTCTAGAATACATGAGACTCAGACTTTAAAAAAAAAAAAAAAATTTAAAACAGTTCTCCTTGCTGGGCAGTGGTGGCACATGCCTTTAATCCCAGCACTTGGGAGGCAGAGGCAGGTGGATTTCTGAGTTTGAGGCCATCCTGGTCTACAGAGTGAGTTCCAGGACAGTTTGGGCTACAAAAAGAAAGCATGTCTCGAAAAACAAAACAAAACAAAACAATTCTCTTCCTCTTCCTCCTTCTTGATTTTTTGAGACAGGGTTTCTTTGTGTCTCCTTGTAACAGCCCTAGTTGTCCTGGTGTCCTGGAACTTCCTCTGTAGATCAGTCTGGCCTTGAACTCAAAGAGCTGTGTCTGCCTCTGCCTCCCAAGTACTGGGATTAGCGTATGTGTGCCAGCAAGCCCAGCTCTTGATTGAAGCAATTCTTTTTGTTTGTTAGTTTGTTTGTTTTTTTTTTTCGAGACAGGGTTTCTCTGTATAGCCCTGGCTGTCCTGGAACTCACTCTGTAGACCAGGCTGGCCTCGAACTGTAAGATTAAGTTTTCAAACTGTACTGTGGGAAGTTGGCTGTTAGTTGAACTTAATGGGAGACTAGCTCCCAGGACTCAGAAGAATGGGAGGCCAGCTCCCAGAACTTAGAAAAAATGAGAAACTAGCTCCCAGGACTTAGAAGAATGGGAGACCAGCTCCCAGAACTTGGAGACCAGAGCAACCTGGCAGGAGAAAAGAAAAATGAGGTGACAAACAATTGCCAGGTGGCTAACCTGCTTCTGAACCCTAGCACAAGCCAGCACCAATCAGAGACTACCCTGTACTTTCCCCTGCCTTAGTTTCCCCTTTTTCCTCAACAACTGAGTAGGTATAAAAACCTGTTTAAATTTTTGCTTGATGCCAGACTCCTCTATCCCTGCGAGGGATATGAGTCTTGTCCCAGCTAGGTGGAATAAAAGGCCTCTTGCAGATTGCATTAAGTCTGTGTCTTGATGGTGTGTGGGGTCGTCGCTCCCGGGATTTGAGTGTGGGGGTCCCTTCAGGAATCTCACAGAACTCAGAAATCCACTTGCCTCTGCCTCCCAAGTGCTGGGATCAAAGGCTTGTGCCACCACTGCCTGACTGATTGAAGCAACTCTTAATTTAAAACTTACATTTATTTTTTTATTTAGAGTGTATATGGTGATATGGATTGGGTGGGTGTCTATGTGTGTTAACTTATTCAGCTGTACATGTGTGTATGATACTTATTCAGTTCTATGTGTGCGGTACTTATTTAATTGTATGTGGGGGGTGGTACCTATTCAGCTGTGTGTGGGGTGGCACTCATCAGCTGTATGTGTGTGGTATTTATTCAGCTGTGTGTGGGGTGGTACCTATTCACCTGTGTGTGAGGTGGTACCGATTCACCTGTGTGTAGGAGGTGGTGCTTATTCAGTTGTATGTAGGTGGGATAGTATTTATTCAGCTGTGTGTGTGTGCTCACACGAGCGTGTGTGCATGGTTAGCTACATGTGTGTATGGTCAGTTGCATATATGTGGTCAGTTGAATGTGTGTGTGATCAGCTGTATGTGTGTATGGTCAGCTGCATATATATATATATGGTCAGCTGCATGTGTGTAGTTTAGCTACATGTGTGTGTGGTCAGTTGCTTCATGTGAGTATGGTCAGCTGCATATATGTATGGTCAGCTGCATGTGTGTAGGTCAGTTACATGTGTAGAGAGTATTTATTCATTTGTATATTGGGAGGTCATAGTTATTTCCAAGAATAAGGCAGGTCTACTACTAGCATTTGTAAAGCTAAATTTAAAGAATGATTCAAAAAAAAATTTTTTTTATGAGACAGGATTTCTTTGTGTAGCCCTAGTTGTGCTGGAAATAGCTCTGTAGACCAGGCTGGCCTCAAACTCACAGAGATCTGCCTGCTCGTGTCTTCTAAGTACTCAGACAAAAGCCACGCACCATCATTGCTTGGCTAGACAATGGTTTAAAAACAGACAAAAAGTTATTGTAAAAACAAGGATAGCAGATAGTGAATCTCCTCTCTTAGTACTAATTTCACTGCATTTGAAAAGAAACTCCCCTATCTTTAGATGGCTGTGCTTCCTTTCCAGGAAGACCTGCAAAATAAAGCGCGTCCACGTCATCTGCTCATGCGACGGGTCCTCAGCCCCTCAGTACACGCGGAACCAAAACACCGCCAACAGCAGCCATGTGAGCCTGATAGCAGGTGCCTCCCTCGCTTGTCTTATCCGGGCCTTTGTCCAGCAGCTGCTTGGGTTATAGCCTCACCAGGAGAGTGTGGGGGGCTGAGCACAGGATCCGCTGGGCCATGCCCGGACTCTTGACCCCTAAGAACTGTGAGATAGGAAGCGTGTGTTGTGAATGACTAAGCAGAGTTTGTTTTATGCAGCAGCAGATACCTAACCCAGTTGAGACATCTAACCGCTTTTGACTCCTCGGAACCAAAGCAGCTGGATTGTCCTTGTTTTGAAGAGTGGTGCAATGTCATTTCACTAGTCAAGAAGACTTGGAACACAATTCCTGGGTTAAAAGAAAGGGAGGTCTGGGGATGTGGCTCATTTGGCAGCAACTCCACTGCATCGGAGGCAGTCGAATTCCCTCTCCCTGCTCGAGCCCTCTCCCCTTTACTTGAATTCTCCCGCACGGCCAGAGATTTCCAGACATCTTCCTGCCTTGCTTGCATGAGCCTAGGGTTCAACCCTCAGCAATACATAATATGAGGAAGGTGGAACAACCCTGGAATCATAGCACTGGGCCAATCAGGAGTACAGTCATCCATAGTGGACTTTAAGGTCAGCCAGCAATCCATGAGTGAATGAATGAACTAAGGAACAAAATAAAGAGAAATCAGGTGGAGTAAGCTAGGCTTTGTGTGCCAACCTAAAGCCTCAGCTATTTGGGAGGCTGAGGCAGGTGGATCTCAAGTTGAAAGCCAGCCTGAATAATTTTGTGAGACTGTCCAAATGCAAAATAAAAAAGATGACTGGAAGCTGGGCAGTGGTGGCACTCACTGTTAATTCCAGCACTTGGGAGGCAGAGGCAGGCGGATTTCTTAGTTAGAGGCCAGCCTGGTCTACAGAGTGAGTTCCAGGACAGCCAGGGCTACACAGAGAAACCCTGTTTAGAAAAACCAAAATAAAAAAAAAAGATAGCTGGAGATACATAGCTCAGTGATGAGAACTATAATAGCAGATCTCACATCTGCTAGATTACTCTCCAAGACAGACAGACAAACCAAAAATCAGCTCTGTTTACTCTGTGGCCTCATAGTACTCGTGCCTCAAGCTGTGTCTTAAAGTAAATTTTCACCGTTAGGTATTTAAGACCCAGATGTAGCCCATCTCTGGGGTATCACAGAGATCCCAGGGATTTTTGCCCATCAGGAGGAGACTTTGGCTTTCAAAAGGCTTTCAGGGAGGGATGCACTGTGATGTGGAGCTTCTACCGACTTAGCAGAAAAAGTCAGTGTCCTAGAATGTGGACGCTTGGATAGTATTCTGATGTGAGTCATGTGGTCATATGACAGGAGCACACAGGCTCGGGTGTCGCAATTTCAGGAATGGGTGTCATCAGATAAGAGTGGGTGAAAACCTCCTACAGATTATCACAGGGAGGGCAAGTATCCTTTGGCTCTGATTTGTTCTTAGCTAGAATCTTGCTTCCACTTCCTTCAATGAACACACAGCATTATTCTGAACAAACAGTCCAGGCATTGTGTGCCTGTCAACAGAGTGCGGAAACACCCTTCCAAAGATGGGCAGGTATGGCATCAGAAGCCTGTAATCTCAGGGTATGGGTGGAAGAGGCAGGAAAGTCAGGAGGTCAATATCATCCTTGACTACACTGAGACAATCCTAGGCTACATGAACCACCCCCTCCCACAATATAAGAAAAGCAAGGAACAAAGAAAAGAAAAACAAGCAAGCAAAAAAGACCATGGCCAATAATAACTGTTGCCATTTCATAGAGGAGAAAACTAGGACCTGAAATTCGACAGGATTTGTCCACTATCACCTAGCTATACAGAAGAGGGACAGAGAATAAACAGTCAAGTGAAGTAAACAATCAGTTTGGACCAGGTGTAGTGACACACCTGTAATCCCAGGTGTAGTGACACACAGTTACAATCTCAGGTGTAGTGACACACCTGTAATCCCAGGTATAGTGGCACACAGTTACAATCTCAGGTGTACTGACACACCTGTAATCCCAGGTGTAGTAGCACACCTGTAATCCCAGGTGTAGTGGCACACTGTTATAATTCCAGGTATAGTGACACACCTGTAATCCCAGGTGTAGTGGCACAAAGTTATAATTCCAGGTGTAGTGACACACCTGTAATTCCAGTGCTTTCAAGGTGAGAAGTAAAGGAAGGAAGATCAGGAGTTCAAGGATATCAAGGTCATTCTTCAAAGTGAGTCTGAGCTTGGGCTCAAAGAGATTTGTTTTAAAATACAGCTAGGTGTAACTGCACAGGCCTCTAATCCCAGGAGACCAAGAACACGTCTATTATAAAAGCACTTGACCAAGGCAGGAGGATCAGAAATCCAAGGACAACTTAGATCTTACAGCAAGACCTTGTCTCAAACACAACACAAAACAAAAACTCACATTGGCAACTTTTATGTTATAGATATGTCTATAACATAACCGTGTGGTTAAAATATACAAGGGGCTGGCATGTAGCTATATGGTAGAGTATCTGAGCACTTGCCTATTTTGCACAAGGCCCGGATTCTACCTTAGCACTAGGCTGAAACAGGTAAATAAATAAAAAGCTTTATTCTCTACTGTGGACAACACATTCTCCAACCTTTAGAAGAAAACTTGCCCCCCCCCCAGAGGTTATACTTTTAGATAGGATGTGGTGGTGCACACTAATTCCAGAACCCAGGAGATAGAGGCAGGTGGATTTCTGTGAGTTTGATGTCTACACAGTGAGTTCCAGGCCAGGAGGATCAGGAGTTCAAGGTCCTCTTCTGTTACACAGGGTCGGCCGGTAACCATACTCCTGCCAGGAGAGATGGGATTTTAAAGAAAGACACTTGAGGTACCAGGCTGCAGAAACACTGACCTCAAATAATTAATGAATGGCTAAAGTCCTGGTGTCAGCCAGAGGAGGAACTTGCCTCTCAGGAAGTCCACACACTTATCAGACCACCTTGGAGAGACTGGAGCTGAGATAATCATGGGTAAGAATGCTTGACCAGGACTACTGAGCTGTGGATCTTCTCTTGGTCTGTTTAAACCTAACCACCATGTTGGTGCTCCAAAATGGACATTTTTGTTTCTTCCCAATGTGACTTTCCATGTTGAATACATGTGAAAAGCCATGTCTGGGGCATGATCCTGGTGCTGGGGAAGCAGAGACAGGAGGACTTCTCGGGGCTTGAACCCCAGAATCAATGAGAGACAGTCCTAGAAAATAAGATCTATCATAAAAGAGGAGGTACAGATGACATATACACACACAGAAAATAAAACAAATTCCAAAAAGGTTGCCTTTTTTTTTTTTTTTGGATATAACTTTTGTTTTTTGTTTTTTGTTTTTATTTTTGAGACAGGGTTTCTCTGTGTAGCCTGTGACCTGGAACTCACTCTGTAGACCAGGCTGGCCTTGAACTCAGAAATCCACCTGCCTCTCCCTACCAAATAACTTTTGTTTTTTAGAACCTCTGAAAAAAGGCAGGTAACTTGAAAAGGGAAGCCGTCTCTAGCTACTTCTAGAATTTTGCAGTTCATCACTATTGAATGTGAGACCCTTAGAGACTAATAAGTTTAGGTTTGATGGTTGTAGGTCAGCAGTCTAGCAGTTGCCTGGCAGGCACAAGACCCTGGCTTTGGTCCCTCTCACCTCACCATTAGGGGACAAAAAGGAAAGATTGATGATTTTGTGGTCTATAGGCTTGATTTTCAGTGGGTTTATCTGGACTCCAGAAATAACAAGCTCACTGGGCTTGGGAAAGCTTTGGTTATCACCTGAGCTTGGGGTACAGTTGTGTGGTTCTGCTTGACTGCAGCTTGGTTAGGGCAGGACCTGAGGCTGTTTGTGAGGGGAACTCCTCCCTATTCTGGCTCTCTGATTGCCTGGATATGACCCTCCCCTGGAACCCGATACTGTTTGCTGTTGATTATTTCAGCTTCAGCACAAAGTGTACCCAAGTCAAAGCAAGCCAGTCTTGATAAACAAAACTCCAACTTTGATCTTGAAGCTGGAGAAGAAGCCTGATGGAGTCTTTGCATAAATGTTGGGGGGACTGTGTGAGTTACACATAGACGCCCACAAGAGAGGGCTTGCTTTTTAATGGAGCCTTCTGCTTCAGGCGTCTCATTCCACTGGTACAAAAACTAATTGCATTCCTTTCTTGTGATGCCTGCCAAAATTCACAAGTTCAGGCCAGTGCATCATGGGACCACGAACACCGCACTCATTCCTGGCACACTGGACTCCTGGACCTCATTTTGGGATGGTTCAATGAAGTCTGTTATTTCTAGCTCTCCAGCTTGGCTCCAGTTTGTAACAACAGACTAAGACGGATTGTGCTTTCCTTCTGGGATACTGCACACATTGGTAAAACAAGTTTTTCTTTGCAGTGACATTACCCCTAAAAAGGAATTTTTTTCTAAGCTGTTCTCTGCATGAGCCAGTAGAAAGAATGGGAAATTTTTATAAGTTGGAATATTCATCCTGTTCATCCTGGAACATGATGTGTTTAGTGAAATTGTGTAAAATGTCTTCTGGTGACAATGCCCTTATAAAATCTCTTCTTAGTCGGGAGGTGGTGGCACACTTTTAATCCTGGCACTCAGGAGACAGAGGCAGGCAGATCTCTGAGTTTGAAGCCAGCCTGGTCTACAGAGTGAGTTCCAGGACAGTCAGGGCTACATGAAGAAATCTTGTTTCAAAACAACAAAACGACAATAACCTTTTCCCGATAAAATGTCTGAGAGGGAATTGTGGGTGGATTTAAAATACAGAACTATGACTGGTAAAAAGCATCCAGTAACCAAGCAAAACACTCCAGAGAGGAGAGATGATCAAAGTCTGTTTTTCAAAACTGTTCTTGAAGGTGCTGCCCTTTTCTTGAAGAAGCCTCTCTGTAGCCTCTTCCACTTGGGAGGGTGTTTTCAGTGAAACTGACCCAGACACCGGATCACACCCCCACAGTGCTGACTCTAGCAGAGAAAGCTGGGTAGAGCACAAGTTAAAAAACCCAGAAGGCAAATTCTGTTCAGGAACTGTTGCAATGAGGGAAACGGGAACTCTGTGTAGAAAAAACCTCCTTTCTTAGACGTCAGTGCAAATTAGGATCTGTGGTCAGGACTGGGAGGACTGGGGTATTCTGAGTAAATCGACTTTGCAGTATTTGTAAATTAGCAGGCCGAGGTCCAAGGACAGAGGCCAACGAGGGACTTTAACAACTCAGAGAGTCTCAATAGTTAGAGCAGGGACAAGGAGTCTTCTGGAGGCACTTCTGGAGGGATGGCTGATGATTATCACTCAGACACAGTTTTTAGCCTTTTGAAAATACTTATCCCAGCCATCTGGGACCACACCTAGCCACACACACAGCCATTTGGGAACCTACGTGTGGTCCAAGTGTCTAGGACACTGCCTGTTTGAAGGCAGAAATCATGTCTTGGAGTCTTGCTTGGCAGCTTGGGCACCTGGGGGAAGGGTGGACTTAGCCGAAACGAGCAGTTTAACTGAAGCAAAGATAAACAGCCGTAGGGGGTTTTGCACAAACAGGCCACGATAAGCTAGCAGAGACATCTTGACCTTGAGTTCCTAGAGCAGAGTTGGGGGTAATTTTCTATGGGATTCTCCATTAAGGAGATCAAAATCTAGTTAAACCTGAAATGGTTTCAGCAGGAGGAACTTTCGCACTGTCTTGCCCTGTCACAAGATGTTAGAGGTAGTCTACAAGAAATGACCACACAGACACAGTTTATAGTCAACTGAAAGTCTTTACCCCGCCTGTGTGTGCCGCCTCTCCTCCCCTCCCCTCCCCCTCCCCTCCCCTCCCCTCCCCTTCCCCTCCCCTCCTCTCCTCTCCTTTCCTCTCTGTGAGTTCTTATGTGGGATGATTCTGTTAATATGCAGAGTCCTCTTTCCTTGGTGTTCTCCACCTCCCTGGTCCTTACACTCTTTCTGCTTCTCCTTCCACGGGGTTCCTGATCTCTGAGTGCAGTGATCTCTGGGATTTGATGGAGACATAATATTCAGTGCTCAGTGTTATAAGGTCTCTCACCCTTTGCATGTTAGTGGCAGGTCTCTGTATCTCCGTATCGGCCGCTGAAGAAAGCTTCTCTGATAATGGCTGAATAAGGAAGACATAGCAGAATGTCATTAGGACTAATTTTATTGCTATGTTCTTTTGTAAGGGTCCATGATTCGACAAAGAATGATACCCTAGACTCAAATAGTATGTAAACACAAAGAGTTTTATTCTGCAGAAGTCCAGCATGCTGGGGTCTCCCCATTACCAGAATAGACAAGCAAGTGAGCTCACAGGTTAGATTTAAAACACATTAGGGAATTCCCAGGTAGGTGACTTCTATGTTAATCGACTGGGTCCATCTCTACGGACATTCCTTTACCTGGATGTGGGGACTGGGAACTTGCTGGGAGGCCTGGCTGCTGAGGAAGTAGCTGAGGAAGTCTGGAAACTGCTGCTGACCTTTGCCTCAGGCCAGGTGGCAGGGCAGCTTCTGATAGCAGGAATTTCTGACTAGCTTCCTGAAGCCTGTTTTTTTTTCCACTCCGTAGTAACTGATTTATCTGGGTTGAGGCCTAGTCTTCTAACTGCTAATTTGAAGCTTGTCATGGAATCAGCATAGCCTTCTCACTTTTTGTTTGTTTGTTTGTTTTGTTTTGTTTTTGTTTTTGTTTTGTCGAGACAGGATTTCTCTGTGTAGCCCTGGCTGTCCTAGAACTCACTCTGTAGACCAGGCTGGCCTTGAACTCAGAAATCCCCCTGCCTCTGCCTCCCAAGTGCTGGGATTAAAGGTGTGTGCCACCACTACCTGGCACCTTCTCACTTTTAGTAGAACAGTAGTAAAGCAGTGGTTTTAGTCTGGGTTCCTGGGCTTTTTAGTTTCAAGTTCTTGATCACCAAAGTTGCTTTGGGTATGGGATTCCCTGGACTGGGCCTTAAGTCAAATCGGATTTTACCTTTCTCCTTTGGTAGCATGCAGAGTATTCTTCCTGATTCAAAGATGTTAGCCCATAGGGGGGAGGCTCTATGCAGGCACCAGCAATAGGGCTTTGCTGTCAGCGCATGGAGAGCAATCTATAGTCTTGACCACAGCATAGGTTGTTTAGGGGTTCCCATGAGAGCCCCTTTGGCCAATAATCATCCTGGAAACTTCTTTGTGCCAATCAGTGGGTCTCTGCATCTATATAGGTTTCTTGTGCCTCTCCTTGGGCTCGTTCCCTTCTGCTTGTTTATTTTCTTCTAAAATGATATATTAGTTTTTGTTTCATCTCACTATATTATGTTATTATCATTTTGAAGCCTGTTTGTTTTTCAGTGAGAGACAGAAATGGGGTGGACCTAGATGGGAGAGGAGATGGAGAGAAACTAGGAGAAGTAGAGGGAGGGAAAACCATAATTAGGATGTATTCTATGAGGGGGAAAACTTTCAGTAAAAGAAGAAAAAAAGAAAGTCACAAGATTCACAAGACCCTTCTGATAAGTTATTTCTCCGCTGGTGAAATGAGCCAATTCAATCCAGATTAGAATATATTAAAGGCAGGTTTATTGGGAAGCGACTCTAAGGTGCATTCACTGGCTCCAAGGACAGAGGTCAGGGAAATAACCATGGGGAGAGAGAAGGAGGGGAGGGGGAGAAAGAGCACAGAAGGAAAGGGAGAAGGGAAAAGGAAAAGAAGGAGAGAGAAAGGGAGGCAGGGGGAGAGAGGGAGAGAGAGAAGAGAGAGAGAGAGAGAGAGAGGGAGAGGGAGGGGGAGAGAGAGGAAGAGAGAGAGAGAAGAGAGAGAAAGAGAGAGAGGGAGGGAGGGGGAGAGAGGAAGAAAGAGAGAGAAGAGAGAGAGAAAGAGAGAGAGGGAGGGAGAGAGAGAGGAAGAGAGAGAGAGAAGAGAGAGAAAGAGAGAGAGGGAGGGAGGGGGAGAGAGGAAGAAAGAGAGAGAAGAGAGAGAGAAAGAGAGAGGGAGGGAGAGAGAGAAGAAGAGAGAGGGAGGGAGGGGGAGAGAGGAAGAGAGAGAGAGAAGAGAGAGAGGGAGGGAGGGGGAGAGAGAGGAAGAGAGAGAGAGGAGAGAGAGAGGGAGGGAGAGAGAGGAAGAGAGAGAGGAAGAGAGAGAGAAGAGAGAGAGGGAGGGAGGGGGAGAGAGAAGAGAGAGAGAAAGCATGCGTCAGCCAGTTTCTGGGGAAGGGTAGCCCAGGCCCTGGGCTAGAAACTTCAGGGTTGGGGGCAGGGTACGCCAGGTAGGGACTGAGGGATGCTGGGAGAACCTGGAGGTTTGATATGTAAAATATGCACCTCGGTCCCTAGTCCCAAAGTCTGAAACAAATAGACCTTTCTCAAGGTTGTAAAAACAGTGAGTAACTGCTTGACAGAGAAAATTCTCTTGCTGGCTGGGCTGTCTGCAAGCTGGATGCAGGGTGCAGCACTCATGAGTTGTCACTCATGTTAAGGCTGGGTGTTCAGTGACGCAGCTGCCTTTGAGTCATCCATGCTCCTGAAAGTAATCCCAATAAACTCATTAGACTAGACTTGAATGTAGTCATTTCTTTGGTTTGTTGTCTGTGCCTGATTTGGGGTAAGGAGATTTTCATGTCTTCCCAGGAAACACCTCATATCAGATTTCTAATTCAAAGCTATATAATCAAATGAGATTTGTTTTTAATTCCCAAGGGGGCATAACTGAGATCAGCTGTGAAGGCTGGTCTCACCTGGCTGCAAGGGACTTCTCCGTGGCTTAGTCAGTGAGTGGCTCTGAAGAGGCTAATGCAGCAGCTGGAGATGCTTTCCCAATTCTTCCTGCTGGCAGGGACCTCCCTGGGCTGGGACCTGAAAGATTTTGCAGTTATTTTCACCAACCAGACCTGAATGGAATTATCTTATTGCTGGTTTCCTCTGAGAGCCTGGAAGTTTTGTAGCTGGGAGGCATTGGGTCCTGCTGGGAGCACCCTGAACATTGTCTCCGAGAAGCTACTGGGGCTGACAATACACTCTGTACGCTCTACTGTGGCGAGCTGCCAGAAGCCTCATTTCCCGGGCTTTCCCCTTGGCTGACTTAGCTGTGCATTTGTTCTCAGGAGCAGTGACTGGCTGTGAGAATAACTGTCCAGGCGTCTTTCCCATGAGTCACTGAACTCCATGGTGATCCTGGGGATTCAGACACAGTCTTTTCTCTAAAATATGTTCTGTTCATTCTTTTTAAAAACAATATTTGTTTATTTACTCATTATGTGTGTCTCACACTTGTATGATTGCCCATGAAGGCCAGAAGAGAGCATCAGATGGCCTACGGGCTAAGTTACTGGCCGTTGGGAGTTGCTGGATGTAGGTGTAGGTGCTTAGGTCTGAACTCCATTCCTGTGGAAGAGCAGCAATTGCTCTTAACCACTGAGCTATCTTTTTGGGAAAATGTATAGAATTCTGTGATTTTTCACAGATCATTAACAAATCTAGAAACAGGGCCGGGGAGATGACTCAGTGGTTGGAGCGCTGACTGCTCGTCCAGAGGACCTGGTTTCAATTTCTAGCTCCTAGATGACAGCTCACAACTGTCTGTGACTCCAGTTCCAAGGGATCTGACACCCTTGCATACACATACAGGCAAAAAAGCGATGCACATAAAATAAACATCTAAGGACAAATAACAAATATATATAGTTTTTTTTGTTTTGTTTTGTTTTGGAAACAGATTTACTGTTTAGCTTAGGCAAGCTTTAAATTCTCAGCAGTCCACCAGTACTGGAATCATAGGTGTATGCGCAGTTAAGAATATTTCTGTATTGCCAGGCATGGTAGTGCAGCCTTTAATGCCAGCACTTTGGAGGCAGAGGCAGAGGATTCTCTATGAGTCTGAGGCCAGCCTGGTTTACGTAAGTTTCACCCCAGCCAGAGCTATACAAAGAGACCATATCTCAAAAGAGAAAATATACACACTCCTGTAATATTTTTTTAAAGATTTATTTATTATATGTAAGTACACTGTAGCTGTCTTCAGATGCACCAGAAGGCATCAGATCTCATTACAGATGGATGTGAGCCACTATGTGGTTGCTGGGATTTGAACTCAGGACCTTTGGAGGAGCAGTCGGTGCTCTTACCCGTTGAGCCATCTCACCAGCCCGTAATATTTTGTTTGTTTTTTTTTCAAGACAGGGTTTCTCTGTATAGCTCTGGCTGTCCTGGAACTCACTCTGTAGACCAGGCTGGCCTCAAACTCAGAAATCTGCCTGCCTCTGCCTCCCAAGTGCTGGGGATTAAAGGCATGCGTCACCACTGCCCGGCCACTAGTATTTTAATGTAGTGATATCACAACTCTTTCCTGATAACTGAGACTTAAGATACTTGAAGACAGCTGATAAAGCTGGAATTGCCTACAGAGATAGTATGTTTTTCCTAAAGTTATTGCAAATGAGGATGTTAAGAACAATAAATGTGCAGCTTGCATGACAGCTTATTGGGTAAAGGCAAGCCTGTCCCTGGGCTCCAACCCTCTGACCAGCCTGACTCCCTGGGCTCCAACCCTTGGACCCGAATGGTGGAAGGATGCTGTTCTCTGACCTGCCCACCCCCTGAAATAAACAAACAAATAAATATGTAAACAATACTATCAATAGCAAAGCACAGCTGGGTGTGAGAGTTTGAGTCCCATACCCATCACTTAAGAGGTTCAGACAGAACACAGGCTAAAGGAAGCCTGCCCCCAGCTAGATTTGATATGGCAATAAAGAATTGCCATACAGTCAATGGCTGAGCAAAGGGAGACAGAGTGGGACCCTTAGAGTTGCAAGGGCTAAGACAGGAGGAGGAAGGGACAGATCTCCATAACCCTGGGGAAACAGATGGAACATATTTACAGCTGCAGAGGGGAGATCATCTGAAATGTAGGAGTAAAGGGGAAGCGGCCCTGGCTCCCAAAGGGCTGCCCAGAAGCGTCCTGGACAAAGACCAATGGGCTTCACAGAAGGTAACAGAACAGCAAAGTTAAAAGTAGATTTAGAAGGTGTTGAGCCAAGAGTATCAGAGGGAAGGGCATGCTAGCTCTGCCACTGAGCTAGGAAGGCACGTTAAAAATAAGCTAATGTGTCTATGTCTTTCATTTGCGGATCCAAAAATAGCTCCTGGTGTGGGACTTGCTGGTAGCAAAAACTCATTGTTACAGAGTTGCCTTTGTCTCTGCACAGCAATAGACTAGTGGCTGTATCTCCCTCCAACTTGCCTCTTAGGTGCTGAGATTACAGATGTGTCCCACTACACCAGTTGTTTCTCGTCCTGTGATGGTAGACATTCTGGGACGAAGTTTGTCTTCTTTCCCTCACTGACCACTTGCATTTTTTCACTTGGATAATTCTTGATCATTTAGTCATGGATTTGCACTTTTGTTGCTTAATGTTTTGAGTTTGTCAGCGTATTCTATCACAGCAACAGGAAAGTAACTAATACAATTATGATCTACTTCCTCTTATTACTCGTATACATTTGCTTATGCCACAGTTAATTTCCAAATTAAATGACAAGTTCGTGCCTCACATGCCACAGCTGTCCTTCATACAACTGAAACATTTTCCCAGGTTTCAGTCTCCTTAATATTTGTCTTAGTAAAAGTTCTATTGCTAAGGAGATGTCGTGACCATGATAACACTCATAAAAGAAAGCATTTAATTGAGGCTTGCATTATACTCGGAGGATTAGTTCATTACCATTGTGATGGGAATCTTGCTGGCAGACTTGGTGCTGCAGAAGTAGCTGAGAGTTGGATATAGCACCAGGCAGCAGGGAGAGAGGCCTGGTTTGAGCATTTAAAACCCCAAAATCCACCTCCATAACATACTTCCTCCTAAGGTGACACTTCCTGGCTGGGCAGTGGTGGCGCACATCTTTAATCCCAGCACTTGAGAGGCAGAGGCAGGTGGATTTCTGGGTTCGAGGCCAGCCTGGTCTACAGAGTGAGTTCCAGGATAGCCAGGGCTATACAGAGAAACCCTGTCTAGAAAAACAAACAAACAAACAAACAAACAAAAAACAAAAGAGGGTCCATTGTGATCAACCTGCCATAGGTAACTAACAGACTTTCTGGGGAGTCACTCCATACTGGAGGCTCATTTTTGCTCTCAGCTGCTGGCAGACTCTCAGTGTGACAATGGAAGAACAAGCCTGGCTCGGTGAGTAGAAACTCACGTAGCTGAGGCCCTGTCTAACCAACACCTTCTGCCATGGCGTGGCAAAGGAGCTGACCAGAATCTATAGACTCCTGATTATTAAATATTTCTATGGGGTGGTGAGATGGCTCAGTGGGAAAAAGTGTTTGTCACCAAGCCTGAGTTTAATCTCCAGGACCTACAAGAAAACTGACTCCTGAAAGTTGTCCTCTGACTTTTACACATGGACTGTGACACACACACACACACACACACACACACACACACACACACACAC
>JADRCC010573011.1:0-14253 GCA_019843855.1 Hylomyscus alleni | reverse complement strand
ATATTCTTAGACATGCTAATCTGAAAGGGGAAAATTTATGGGGTCCCAACCTTAGATGAATACCTAGGCAATTAATGACTTCTGGGAGAGGGAGAATTAGCCTGTCCCAGAGGAGAACTTCCTTATTGGCTATAAAATACAAAGTGGTCAGTCCTGAAACCATATGCACACAAAACAACCCCCCCAACTCCCCCAAAAAACCAAAACCAAAAAAACCCCAAAAAACAAAACAAAACAGACTCAAAGGTAGTATTTATGTATCTGTGAATATATGTACATATATGCATGCAATAATAATAAAGATAAAGAAGCTACAATTTGAGTATATTTGTAATATAACTGGAAGGGTCTGGAAGGATTGTAAATAGGAGTGTCTGGAAGAAGACAGAAGAAGGCAGAAACTAATGACATTCTATTTTAATTAAAAATACATTTAAAATAAACATTGATGTGAATATAGATTAATATTGTACATTAAAATTTTCTACAATCTTATGTCTAATTTTCTTTAATTTGTATATATTAAAATTCTATGCTTATTTTTATTTATTACTGATTAGTTGAGAAAATTACATGTATTTATTATGTATTTTGAAATATTTATATACATGGTGAAATAGTTGCATTTGACCTAATTTGCATGTGTTAATTACATCATGCATTTACTCCCATTTATACTTCCTCCAGCCCCTTCTATAACCTTTCTCTCAAATTATAGCCTCTTTTCCTGATTATTATTATTGCATGCATATATATATATATGTATATGTAGTGATAATACTTTAAAATCTACTCTCTTAATAGCTTCCTAGAATGCAACACATTTATATTGTCAATAATTACCATACTATTGACAATATAATTAAACATGTATATTACACATTGTACATTAACAAAATTAATACTATAATAAATATTTTATTATTAAGTATAACGTAATAGTTATATTTAAGCTAATTTTAGTCAACTAAAACCTTATATCCTCCAAAAACATCTCTTCAAGTCAATGGCTTTCACATGGTCAGGTAATATTCTTAGACATGCTAAACTGAAAGGGATGAATTCATGAAGTACAACCCTTAGAAAAATACTGACAGGCAGCTAATGACTGCTGGGACAGGGAGCATTAGCCTGCTTTCCTCCATTCTGTCTTCCTACTTATAAACTCACTTTTCTTAGATTCCATTTGTCAGTGAGGTCATGAGTTTTTTGTCTTTATGTCTTGATTATCTCAGTTATCATAATGTCCCCTGGGTTCAGTCATAGCCCAGATGACAGGATTTCCTTCTTTTAAATGGCTGGGAGATATCTCAACATACACACGTACACAAACACACTCACACAACTGAACTTGTCAAATTCTTCACCAATATATTTTTATCTTTAAAATGTATAGTTAACTATATCATTATGTTATCATGGCATAACATGGTATATCAGACTTCTTAGAAAGCATATTTGAAATAACAGCAAGAAAATAATTAATTTAAAATTTTTCATATCTTCTTTCTTAGATCAACACATTTGTGCCTTACTATAAGTCCCAAAGCCATGATTAGATTACAAAAGATTTCAAAACGGTTCTTAATTTAAGCTCAGTGTGAACTCTAGTAAATAATATTGTTACCCTAACATCATTTAGATATATGGGTCCTTTGTTTATGTGGTTTATCTAAGTCTGGTGCTGATTAAAACATAACTCATTTAGTATATATAACTCTACGCAGAAATACTCATGTATTCATTTCATTATAGACGTAATTTGAAAGTCTTGGTTACCCTTGACATCAGATAATGGGAAGATTTGTAACTGCACAAAGTATAATATTGACCTTCATTCATTTGAACAAGAGAAATCAATAGATGTCATTGATAACACTCTAATATGCTTTCCTGTTCATACAAAATCCTTTCAGGACATTGTTCGGTATAAAGATTGAGGGAGCAAATTTTTGAGTAATTCCTTCTCCTACAGAGGTTTACAGATAAAGTTCAGAGTTCTATTAGTTTTTATTGTTGTTAAAAAATGACTCTTGTTAAAAGACTGGATGTATTCTTACTAGTTGGCAAACCATATTTGTTCCAAGTTCATACAGATACAAATCTTAAGCCATATCGTACAATGATGTTTTTAAAGTGCTCTAACTTTTAGTAAAGGTCTATTAAAGGAAGAAAAAGTAGCCTGATTATAAATGCTAGGTTTGATCTAGGGTCACAAAAATTGTAAATTCTTCAACTGTCTTTAGTTGGAGCAATTTTATGGGTTCAGATGGTATCTTGACATTCAGTATTAAATTACTGCATGGTGTCTTTAATAATATTGTCCATAGAAGACAAAATAAAGGGGGTTCTATTACATTCACTATTATTATATTCTTTCATTCAGGGCAGAAAAATCTTCAATGCCATCAGAAATCACACAGTAGATTACTTAGCCATTTGATATATTTAGAAACTTTAGTGATGCTTTACTTGTTCTACATTTTATAATGGTTCTTAGATTTTTTTTTCCTACAGTACTTTACATTTTTCTTCTTATTAGTTAAACTAATATAAACCAACAAAACTGTGGCCCTTATATCCTATATGTTCACAATCTGGTTCGATGTTTAAATTTATTTCAAATGGTAAGCCTTCTTTGAAACAAATCAAGTCTATGGTGTGTGTATGTGTGTGTGTGTATTTCTTATGATATATATATATATATATATATATATATATACATATATATATATATTTCTTATGATATATATATTGATATATAGATAGTGAAACTGAGTTCCTGGCTAAGAAGTTATTTAATTCTTTTATATTTGCTTAACTTAAAACATTAACAAATACTTTCATTAATAACTTCTTTATTTTACAAATTAAGAATAACTCATATAAAATAGGATTTAAGATATATTAATTTTTTGATCAAAACAAGTTGGATAGATTTCTGAAATTATTAACAGTCCTACCATTAAGTAGATTGAATGGCTCAACTTTAGTAATCTATGAATTTTCATCTCTAAAATCAAGGGTTCTTAAAATAACTTAAAATTATCTTCAATCTTCAATATTCTCGTTTCATAGAAAATTCAACAAAAATGGAGAAATATAAACTTATTCTGTATGGTCACACAATCAATTAATTGTAAAGACAAAAATTTAATTGATTGTCTATTCTAAACAAGTAGATATTTTATATTATGATAAGCTATAAATTAGGAAATTACCCTAACTCAATGACATAATACAAGCAAAATATATTTGACTAATCATTTAACTATTATCTTTTCTCTGTAATGTAATATTTTAACAGGAATTCGTTAATAATTTTCTAAAATTGATTTAATCCTAATTTTCTCTTTTTTTGTGGTACTATCATTTAAAGCCAGGGCTTTTTATGTAGTAGGCAAGAATAAATACAACATTTTATAATAATATATACAAATCATTTATGTTTCCAATATATGTCATGTGTGCTCTTTTTCCTTCATTAATTATTATCTAGTTAGAATAAACCAGGACATGACAATAATTCTCCTGTGGGGATATATTTAAAATTGTAAGTGGTTTCCTGAGTATTGATGGGCAGATAACACTTTTATCACACTCCTTGTAGTCCTGTTTTTCTCCCAGAAAAAGTCAGATACTTACCAAAACATGCATTTTGATTTTGTTTTTATGGTACCAGAACTTGGTACCTAGAATCTTGTGTAAACTAGAAAAATAGGACTACTGAGTTATATCACCAATTGTATTTGTTATACTTCTAGCCTTACCCTTTTATGATCCCTACTTTCTGCATCAAAATCTTTATCATTCCTTATATTTACTTTGGCTAGTGCATAATTAAATGCAGGTCACATATGTTCTGTAAGAGGTCCCCACGCCTTAGCACAACTGACTCCATAGTGGAAGTACCATCCAACAGTCACTACGTGCCAGAACTAAAACAAAGGCCTAATCCATCAAAGCCCATAGTTTTGGGAATCTCTAGATGTACTACCTTGCTTTTTTGTCCTCTATAGTTCTGCTTCTGGCTTCATGGTAACTGAAGTATGTCAACCCAAGATTTGGTTTTTGTGCTTAAAAGCTCACCCTAAAGGAAGGCTCAGTGCTATTGGTCTCAATTGGTTTAAGTTCATAGGCGATGAGTCTTCTCTGATGAATACCACAAGACTTTCCTCTCAAAGGAGATACAGAGAAGTCATCAAGTACTATCTAAAGAATGACATTGCTTCTGGTTATAATTGTCTCATGATTTTACATTTTATAATTATCAGTGGTTCTCTGGTTTGCTTTGTAAATGTTTCCTGTCTGATGAATCCAAATAGGCCATAAATATATAAAATTTTATGTGTCAGTTATAAAATTCAAAAACAAAGCCTTTAACTTGTATTTGTATAGCTCCTGTGTGCACACACACAAACATACACACATACAAACACATACTCATATATTTAAACACTCTTCAAGGTATAGCTTAGTTCTTTTCTTTCACATTTATTTCCTCTTTTAAAAATTTATTTTTTAATATGTTTTTACAGTCCCCACTGGCTCCACCTTCTGACTGATTGTTTCTCCCCCCTCTTCTCCAAGAGAATGCCCCCACACTCTACTTCCCACCTCCCCAAACCATCTAACTTGCTGAGAAAAAATTTACTTCTTCTTACTGGTCTAAATCACAGTCAGTCACCGTGAGATGTCAGGGCAGGAACTCAAACAGGGGAGGAACATGGAGGTAGAGGCAAATACAGAGGTCATGGAGAAATGATGCTTACTGGTTTGTTCCTCATGACTGGCACAGCCCACTTCCTTTTTGTACCCAGGACAATCAACTCACAGTGGTACTGCCCACAATGAGCTGAGTCTCTGAAATCAGAGAAGAAATGCGCCACAGGCTTGCCTACAGGGCATCATGGTGGGAACATTTTCTCAGTTGATTCCCTCTTCTAAAAGGACTCTAGGATGGGTTATGTTGACAAAACTAGGCCGCATGGTCGATCTGTTGTGAACACCACCTTCCTTTATCATTCATCTCCAGCATCTCATATTAATAGTAATATCACAATGTAAAAACATTCCAATCTTTAAAAGTCTCACAGACTACAAATGCAAGCACTTTAAACATTCAGTCTCTTAAAACACCCCAAGTCTAATACCTCAAGGTCTTACCGGCACTTTAAAATCTGTCTAGTGTGGGATCTTTTAAATCAAAAATAAACTGAATACGTTCTTACTCAAAGATAGAAAAAGCAGGGAATATTCAAAGTAAATAAAAGTTGAGAAATATTCAAAAGTTAGGTGCATGATATCTGGGACCCATGCGCTATCATCAGTGCTTCACAAGGCTTCGTTTTTCCAGCTTTGTGTTTAACAGCACAAGCAGCTTGAACAATAGGCTTGGGTTGTCTGTCCCTGCTCTTCATCTGCCAACCATCCGTAATGGTCATCTAGTGGTACTAGCATCTCCAAAATGCTGAGCTAACTTGCTGTTACTGGGCTGTACCTTCACCAATAGCCTGCCCTGGTCTGTCTTCTGTGAGTGGTCCTGTGTCATGGTGTCAAGCTTCAACTTCTCGCCATGACCCCTGGGTAATCCTGGGGCTTCTATTTCAAATGAGAGAACATATTCATCACTCACCTTTCATAGTCTCTCGTGGTGCAAAGCTTTAGCTGTTTCCACGACCTTTTCATGCCCACAAATCTAGGAACTTCTGAGAAACTCTCACATATGACCTTGTTCAGCTACCAGCACAAGGTACATACAGCATTGGCCCCTCTGTAGCACTGCGTCCGTGTGCTGACCCGGAAGAAACACTTCTCGGAAGATTTGGCTTCAGTGATGCCAGTCTTGTCTTAATCACAGCTTATTCTTTAGACCCAGCTGACTAGTATCACTGTTCCAGAAAAGCAAAATATCGCATGGATGCTCCCAAGAGGAACTTTAAAGAATCTCAAACTTCCCCCTGTCACTGAGCCAGCCTTCATCATCGGTACCGCTCTCAGCATTATCTCCTAAGTTCCCAACACAGTTCATTAAGCTCTGAGCACTGAATGGCTTTTGTAGCTGAAAAATTCAAAGTCCTTCCATGGTCCCAGATCACAAGGTCATGTCTGTCACAGCAGTACCACACGAACCAATACTATTTTTCTATCTTATTTAGGTTTCTTCTGCTGTGCTAAAACATTAGCCAAAAGCAATTTGGGTAAGAAAGGGTTTATTTCAGGTTAAAGTTCCACAACACATTTTGTCCTTGAAGGAAATTAAGGCAGAAACACTCAAATGGGGTAGGAACTAACGCAGAGGCCACGGAGGAGTGAAGCTTCCTGGCTACTTCTTCAGTTCTTCCTCATCCTGCTTTCTTAGACCATCCAGTACCACTCTCCTGGGGTGGCACCACTCACATTGAGGGGAAACTCCCACAACATGTATCAAATATAACGAACCACAGGCTTACCAATTAATCTTGTGGGGGCATTTTGCAACTGAGGTTCCCTCTTCCAAATGACTCTAGCTTGTGCCAAGTTGACATAAAAGCAGATGGCACACATTATTTCATGGAAAACATTTTTCTTAAGGTAGTTGATGATTTCCACCATACCATAGTAGGTGCTAAAACTGCAATCTTCATTTCATTTAATTTTTTTAGTACATTTTTCTCCCTCCTGGGCATAGTTTAGCGAACTGACTTGCTTAGATTTTTTTTCTTCGCAATGACTCTTGCTCAATCTCATCTCAGGCTTTACTACTTCCCAACATTTTTATTTTGGCATTTGGGTTTTTTTTATTTATCTAAATTCACATGTATGGCAGTTTCATCCACTTGTCACTTTAAATATGAATTACATGCTGATATTTTCTAAGCATTGCCTTCAACCTGGATTTTACCATTGCAGTGCTGACTGGCATTTCCACTTGGGTGTCTAATAGACATTTTGGTTGGATTATTTCAAACCCAAACATTGCTTTGCTTATTTAAGACAATCATTTTGGTGATATCTTTGAGATCATTCGCATTCTTTCTTTCTATCAATCTATCTACCTTCTCTTTAAATCCATCTATCTTTATCTCTTCCTGCTCCATTTTCACAACCTATATATCACCCAATTTCATCTTCATCTTTGCTGTATCCAAATTATGATAGCTTCTTTTTAAAAATATTTATTGTTATCATCTGGCCCAAGCTTTCATGCTGTCTGCTGTACCACTAGAGAAATCTACAGTTACTTCTATATTACTACTCCCTGCCCTTGTTTAGCTTAGTTTTCTTTAAAACAAGACTCCAATTAAAACATTAACTGTATAGAGTTTATTTGAGAAGAGACTTTGAGAAATACTATTAGGAAATGAGGCATTTAGGTCCAAGAGTGAAGAAGTCGACACTAATGTAAAGCCGATTCTCAAGATGAGAGCAGAGTATGTGCGAGCCTGTGTATGCATAACTCTATTGCCACTTCTGCACAGACCCACAAGCATACTTTGCAGATATCTTTGGAAGGTGCATGAGAGCTAGTGTATTATCAATCAGCATCCATGAATGAAACAAGGTATGGGCTCAAGGGTCATACTCAGCACACCTTCAGCATGCCCAATATGTGCCTATGCGAGGATTTGGACTCTCAGAGACAGGTTATTCACAAAAAGCTCTCCTTTGAAGAGTAGGAGTTGAGCCTGGAAGGTGGCACAGTGGTTACGAGCCCTTGTTGCTCTTCTGGAAGACCTACATAGCAGCTTCAACTATGTGTAAGTCCAGTTCTAGGGAATCCAACACCCTCTTCTGACCTCCTAGGGCATTGTATTCACATGGTACACTTGCAGATATGCAAGGAAAATATTCCTATACATTATGAAACAAAGAATTCGAGGTTGACCAAAATTGACATTTGAGGATACATTTTTTAGCCCAGCAACAGAGTGATCCTATGAATAATGAAACAGGATATTCTATATTTCTACTTAAATAATAAAATTCTATCTTACTAATGGGAAAAAAAACAATCAAACTTCCCTGCTCAAACATGAAATTTTTATAACGGTTAATAGGTTCCTACCAAATATTTTCTTTGTTTCCCAATTTCATAGATTTGCATAGCATTTAATATTTTAAAATTGAGTAAAATTAGCAAATCATACATACTTTAAGAAAAGTGACTTAAATACTATTTTGGAATAGTTGCCTTGTGAATTGATAGTTTAGAAAATCCTTTATTAATAAATGATGTTATTCTGAATTGAATCTGAGGAGAAAGGCTCTCACCACTTAAGTGGTGTGACACTCCACTGGGACTTAACATTGTCAAATGTTCTGTCTAGATATTGATCTTCCAGTTAAAAATGAATGAAAGAAGGGAGATTCAGTGCCAAAGTAAAAATGAATTAGGTGGGAGAATAAAGATGAAACGTATTTAGAATTATTCTAAGAAACAGAGGAAAATATTGGGGAACATTTTGCTAATGTTTTTAAAGGATGGAACTGTTATGGGATCCATTCCAGAAAATGAAAAACCCAGAAGCAGCCTAAGATATGGTCACAGCACGGCAGGTAGAAAAATAAAAAAATTAAATTGTGAAATGAGTAGTATTAGTTAATTTTATGTCAACTTGACATAAGTTAGCGTCATTTGGGGAGAGGAACTCTCAATTGAGAAAATGACTCCAGAAAATTGCAACTTGGCAAATCTGTAAATGCATTTTCTTGACTAATAATTGATGTGGGTGGGCGCTGCTTACTGCAGGCAATGTCACCTCTGGACTGGTGGCCCTAGATGCTATAAGAAAACAGGCTGAGCAAGTCAGAAAGCAAAATTTCTTGGAGTCCTCTGTTTCAGTTCTCACTTGAATTCCTGACTTGACTTCCATCCATGATGAGAGGGTAACCTAAGTGCTGTAAACTGAAATAAACCCTTTCCTCCCTGGGCTACTTTTAGTCGTGGTGGCTTTTGCTTTTGTTTTTGTTTTGTTTGTTTGTTTTTTTTTTTAAGTTAGCGATAGAAACTCTAAGTAAGACATAAGGATTGGAGGAACTAAAACCACATATGAATGAAGGGTGATAGAATCTAGGCTCCAAACTATAAAGAAAAGCATTCCAGAATTCATAAGTATTCTGAAGTACAATGAGTTGTAACTCTTCAAGAGAAGACAAGAGACAAAACAGACAAACAGACAGCTTAAGACTGGGCATGGTAACACATGACTTTAACCCCTGTACTCAGGAGGCAGAGGCAGGTAGATATCTATAACTTTGAAGCCAGCTTGGTCTAGGTAGCAAGTTCCAGGCAGAACCAGGCCTACATAGTTAAGATCTTGTCCGAAAATAAAATGTGTACTCTGGGAGAAATGTTAGCACAAAGAAAACAATGGAAATATCCATTTAAAAATATAATACCCATCTCAAATAAAATAGATTCGTAAAATCTGAGATAGGAATGATTAGAAGGAGGAAATGTGTTTATTTTTAATGAGCAGAGGTAGAAGGTTTATCATTTCCTCACAGCACTAAAATGAAAAGACTTCTGGGCAAATACATACAGAATAAAATCTAAAATGTTTATGGATAAAGGATCTCATGTCCAATCAGCCTTAAGCTAACTTGCTTATGAATTGCATTCTCTGATAGAATAAGGGAATTTTGCAATACAAAATCAATGCACATATCAAAACCAAGGATGACAATGGGAAAAATTGAATAAACTGCAGCTGAATACTGAAAACAATTCAATACCTGAATAATAACATCCATATTAAAATAGCTATAGAGACTTTATAAAGTATATAATGTTATATAAGATGTATTGACACTATAATAATAGATATGAAGTCAAAAATTACTCTAAATATTTTATGAGTGGCAGTAATATGAAATTACAGATTTAAAGTTTAATAAAAGGACCAAGAAAATTTAATGAGCTATAAGGAATATACTATAATAATGCTATAAGCAGGTTTGAGGAAGAAAGACCAGTGGCTGCTTTACACTATTATTGATGTACTTAAAGACAAACATTAATAAAAATCACTGGCTTTCAAATTACCAAATGGTACTTTTTAAAAGTAACATAAAAATAGGCACAATAAGAGATCTAAACAAATGAAGGTGAGAAAGCATATATTAAAGGAACAATAAGTGTAAATGAAATTGTTTTATGGGTCATACCATGTACATCTTGGCAGTTGCAGTGTAGTGGACAAGTCTGGGAGGTTGTAATGCTCCCTTGGGCAAAGTGCAGCAGTGACTAGGCCTGTCTGGTGACAAAGCCCAGGGTTCAGGCCCTGTGTCTGTCTTCATTCGGAACTCAGGACACACACAGTTCTTTAATATATTCATTCAAGTTCTGAGCAGTTGGTAGTGTGCCGCGAATCACATTCTGATGGATTTAGACTTTTCACTGACTCATTAAATCCTCCCTTATGAATTTTTCATTCCATTCACTCAAACAGGAAAAAACCTCGACTTTTAATATAATATCTGGGTATCTCTGTCCAATCCTCGATTACAGTGAAGGTCTTTCATCTTGAAATTAGCCTCAAATCAGTTAAAATTTTTCTCAAAATAAAATAGATTTTATTATTTTGGAGCAGACGTGAGAAACATAAACATTTGAGTTACAGCAAACCTGAAAGCCTCCTTTCCGCTGTCGCTGTCTAGTTCCTGTAGTACCAGAAAACTGAGCAAACTGTGGAAAGAGGCAGAGTTTTACCAAAGTGCAATGCCTATGAACCGTAATGACCACCATGGCACTATATGCTTGAATTTGCAATAAGTGGCATATAGACAGCTGTCTACATGGACTTGAGACCCACCTAATAGGAGGGAAACTATGTCAGGTACTGGAAACTTCCTGAGGCTACAGAGGTCATGGACCTTGGAAAAGAATCTACCACTGCCACTTGCTAGATCTGCACAATTCCTTACTCCTTTCTAAATTTATCCTTCTACTCACAGATAAGTGTAGCCATCATCCCCATCAATGAAGCTTCTCTTTACAGCATATAGAGCATTTACAGCAAACACTTCTTTATAGCATACATAGCTCCTTATAGGACATACAGCAAAACACAAGTACAATGAAGAGATCAGTGTGCAGTGACAAGACCAGCCCCAGTGGATACATCCACATCACAATTCTTGCATTTACATCTCAGGCACCCTGGCAGAAAGTGGGGGTCAAAAAAAGATTTTTAAGACTCCGAATATCAGGGAATCTGCTATGAAATAGTCTCTTCTAGAAATGAGTTTATAAGCAAGACTAGAGCTATTGCAATGCTTATAGATGTGTAAAGTAGGAAGGAAAATATTTCACTGGGTCCTGCTCTTAAATAAACAAATAGAGGCAATTAAAACTACCGGGAGAGGGAGAATGAGCCTCTTTCACAGATATGCACGCATGTATACATATGCAACAATAATAATAAAAACAGGGATATCATTTTGAGAGTGGGAATCATAGAAAGCATTGGAGGGCTGGCATTTGGTGGGAGTGGGGCAATGTAAGGGAAGAGGGAAGTGATATAATTCTATTTTAATTAAAAGTACATTTTGAAATGGAACATTAAACACTATTAAGTTCTAAATGCATAATTACACTTGTATTTATTTTCTCAATGCTGACGAGGAAAAGTTGATGAACTAGGTAAAAATAGGAAACAGTTTTATAGATTGAAATAAATTCTATTAAAAAAAAAAACCAACGACCTAGGAATTGTTTCCTACCAAGCATTTGCATTGCCTAAGACAAGGCTTGACTTGTGTTCCCCAAAGCATTCTGTTTATAGCTCATTTTATGGAGAGGAGTTTAGTATTATCCACCTTTCTAAAGGAAAAACATAGACCTGCCTTTAAATATGTGTGTATGTAAGCATGCATTCTTTCATTCAATTATTTATTTATTTAAGGAAGTGTTTCATTATGTAGCCTTGGGTGACCTGGGACTCACTCTCAGTACATAGATCAGGCTGACCTCAAGCTTTTAAAGATACACCTTTCTCTACCTTCTAAGTGCTGGGATTAAAGGACTGTGCCACAGTACCCAGCTCATTTCCCAATTAATAACACGACAGATAAACATTATGGCTAATTCTAGACTTAGCTTTAAAAATCAGACTGTTCAGTTTAGAGGCAGATGGGATTTAAATTAATGTTGTGGGGTTAAAATTAGGTGAAGGGCCACGTTTCAAGGTGCAGTATCCATGAACATTTTGGGCTATGGGTGGGATTGAGTTTAGTGTTAGTGCCGTAGTCTTTTAAGACACTAGGTAGACTGGAGACAATATTCTCCTCCGTTCATTAGGCAGAGGCTGGAAAAGCCATGGCTCCAGAGTACACATCACATACATGGGACAAAGTTAATGAAGTCTTTCAGGAGTGTAAATTATTAGCGGGAACTTAGAGGTTTCTTAGTTACCTTTCTTCTTTCTCCTTCCTCCCCACTTTCTCTCTCTGTCTTTGTTCCTACCAATATGATGCATGCATTTTTCCTATTTAACTTATTATTTTGAAGTATATCCATCCAAACCTAATGAGTATACACTAAATAAGGTGCATATAACAAGAAAAGGCTGAAAAGCCTTAACCTGAGTAGATCATTGAATTCATCCATTTGAGCTTTGCCCCTTGTTGCTGTAAAGTGTTCTCAAGGGTCTCCACCATAATGATCAAAGCCTACGGTGTCATTGTATCAGTTTTCCTATTTCCTTTATCTGCAGTGAGCTTCTGCCCAGAAGTAACGAACAGAGAATTTCAGATGCACACAATAGATTATGTCTAGTTTTGTTTTGCATTCAGCAGCATGGCAAAGCTCCCACATCCTACTCGGTTCTATCCGGATGGAATTCTCTTCTACTCAGCATATACACATGGTACATCATCCTGGGTGGTTAGCCACTTAGACGTCATGATCATTAGGTCGTTGTCATGGAATCTCAGTGCCCGTGTGTGTGTGTGTGTGTGTGTGTGTGTGTGTGTGTTGTGATACCATTATCAACTAACAATTATCTTCAAATGAAATAGCGTAGGTGATAGAAATTAGGATAAGCCAAAGAGAATCTAAAAAAAAAATCTCTTTTTAAGTGAAAGGATTCTTGACTTAATAATGAAAGGGAAGGTGAGCATGATGCTGAGTCTGTTGGTAACTCTCTCTTCCTCTTGCTCCTCCCCCTCCCTCCTTTTCCTCTTCTTCTTCATTGTCAACAATGTCAACTCTGCCTGACTTATAAAGCTTTTTTCTTAACTATTTCTGACTATAAGTATGTACACACAGAGACAGACAGACAGACAGACAGACAGACAGACACACACACACACCACACACACACACACACACACACACACACACTTTCTGAGGCTTTAAGCATCCACCGAGGTTACTACTATCCTATTAGGTGACTACTTTTAAGTGGAAAAGGAAAAAGACTTGGTTATCTTTAGGTCTCATGATTCCCACTAGCAAGAATCTTAAAAGAAAAAGAAATGTACACTTGTTTTTCACAGATCTACGAAAATATAACGCACTGTGATTTTTTTTTCTTAGATGTCCTCTCTTTGACCTCCTAGAATGACTGAGGGAAGGAAGATGGAAAGGCAGGTCTGTTCTGGGTCTCTGTAGCTCCATCATCCTTCTGCAGAGTGTAGTACAGGAATCCAGGTTCATTTTCTAAAGGAGAGATAGTGTCAGCAAGGGACAATGAGCCGGGGTGACATGATTGTTGGGAAGATAAAACCACAGCTCCTCATACTAGCGTGGACATGTAAAATCCTTGATGTTTTAGACATTTGGAGCTGTGTTGCTGTTCATACTCTATATTGTATTTCAGTTTTTCTCTCTGTCTTTAATTTAAGCTATTTCCTCTAGTTTTGTCTTCAGGGAAACGACACATTTTATTTCTCATGATACTGTTATCTAAACTCACTTTAAAAGTCAAGTCATTTTCTTCTTTTCATTTTATTATCTTACATTGATTTTTTTCCTCTCTGAGGTATTTTATATTTTAACGGTTTGTTCTTTTTTAAGTCAATTTCTTATTGATTTTTTTCATTTTATTTTCATTCATTCCTCTGGTCTACCTTGTTCCTGAGTCTCTATTCTTTCTTTTCTCTGTTCATTTTTTTCATTCGAGAAGAAATGATTCTATAATTACTGATGTCAGTGATTTTTCATAGTAGGTTTTTTTTCCAGAAAATGTGACATATCATAAAATTAAATCAGATTTTGTCTATATTTTTAGGTAGTTATAATTTTAGCTAAATTTTAGGTATTATATT
>JADRCC010573010.1:0-16043 GCA_019843855.1 Hylomyscus alleni | reverse complement strand
CACACACACACACACACACACACACACACACAAATACACACATACTGAGTGAATGAAGCAAAAGGAAGACTCTAATAACCTCATAGATGCAAAAACATACATTCATGCACATATATATACATGCACACACACACATATATATATATACATGTATACATATGTACATGCATGCATACGTACATGCCTACAGACCTATAGGCAGACATATGCACATACACTGAATGGTTAGAGCAAAGCTCCAGCAAGCAGGTTCCAAGCATTTTACACATACACACATGTACATCTATACACACAATTGGTCAATAGAGCAAGCTCTTAACACATACCCAGACAAGATTTTCATGTATATATACATACAGATTTGATGGATGGAACAACTTTCCAACACATTGTCACACATACATATGCATGGTTGATGAGCGGAAGGAACAATGTTCCAAACCCCACACTTTATTTTTTTCTTCAATCGTGTATGTATCTCAGCAAATCTTTTAAGCATTTTAGAAAATCACAATGTGATTACATTTTAGTTTTCTTCTAGTGAATGACTAGGAATAAATCAGTATGCTTCCCAATACCTTTACAAGAAATAACATTACACAGTTCAGGTAAAGAATACCCATGTGTATTCGTAACTTAAACAACTTGTTATAAATTAACAAAGTATAAGCAAGCAAGGTAGTTCCTTCAGGCAGCAATTTCTAGTTACAAAGAAAAAAGTTATTATTTTATTACTTATCTTTAAAAGTAATCTTGTAAGAATCTTAAAAGAATCAAAAATCTAAATTTTTATATAAAAATCGGTCATATCTACTTCAAATCCTCAGAATGTGCATCTACTCATCAGCAATTTTTTTGTTAGATATTTTCTTTATTTATATTTCAAATGATATCTCTTTTCCTGGTTTCCCCTCCAAAAAAACTTCTGTTCCCTCCTCCCTCCCCTTGCTCACCAACCCACCCTCTCCTGCTTCCTGGCCCTGGCATTCCCCTGCACTGGGGCATAGAACCTTCACAAGGGCCTCTCCTCCCATTGATGACCGACTTGGCCATCCTCTACTATACATATGCTGCTGGAGCCATTAATCCCACCATGTGTACTCCTTGATTGATGGTTTAGTCCCTGGGAGCTCTGAGGGTACTAGTTAGTTCATATTGTTGTTTGTACTAAGGGGCTGCAAACTCTTCAGCTCCTTGGATCATTTCTCTAGCTCCTTCATTGGGGAAGGAGCCCTGTGCTCAGTCCAATGGATGTCTGTGAGCCTCTACTTTTATATTAGTTGGGCACTGTCAGAGCCTCTCAGGAGACAGTTATATCAGGCTCTTGTCAGCCAGCACTTGCTGGTATCCACAATAGTGTCTGGGTTTGTTGATTGAATATGAGAAGGATTCCCAGGTGGAGCAGTCTCTGGATTGTCCTTCATTCAGTCTCTGCTCCATAGTTTGTCTCTGCAACTCCTTCCATGGGTATTTTGTTCCCCCTTTTAAGAAGGAGCAAAGTATCCACACTTTGGTCTTCCTTCTTCTTGAGTTTCTTGTGTTTTGTGGATTGTATTTTGGATATTCTGATCTTCTGAGCTAATATCCACTTATCAGTGAGTGCATACTACGTGTGGTCTTTTGTGATTGGGTTACCTCACTCAGGATGATATTCTCCAGGTCCATCCATTTCCTAAGAATTTTCATAAATTCATTATTTTTAATAGCTGAGTAGTACTCCATTGTGTAAATGTACCACATTTTCTGTATCCATTCCTCTGTTGAGGGACATCTGGGTTGTTTCCAGTTTCTGGATATAAATAAAGCTTCATCAACAATTCTTATTAAATTATATCAGGAAGCTAAGGGCAAAAATGGGTATAAGAAATCAATCATCAATGAGAGTCAAGTCACTTTGTCCCTGACCATAAAAGGTCCCCAGTTTAACTAACTAATAAGAGTGTGCCTTTGGGAACTTAAATTCTTCCCCAAGATTTTCTACATCAAAGCCAGTAGCAAAAACATCTCAATCTAGTTTCACTAACAATTTTATTTCTCCAACTATTTTCTAAGGTTAGTGGTCATTGATGACAATCTACATCTCTAAGTTCTTCTCTAGTGTGTTGATTGAATCATTAATCTGTTCCAGCAGCAATCCCTAAAAGAGATCAAGCCTTATCATTGTGAGTAGCAGACATACAGCCCAGTGAGGGGCTGGGAGTCCCATTAAAGTTTCAGTACAATTTATAGATGAAGAGGGATATGGGGGCAGCAAGCAGAGCAGAACTCCATAACAGCCTGAAGTCCTCAGGACACGTGGCCCTCAGAGGCGCACACACAGTGGTGTGTGAGCTGAAGTGGAGTGGTGAGTAGTGAGCTGAATTCCATGACTTCTAAAGCCCATTGTCATTCTTCCTACCTGGCCCTCAGCATCCCAATAAACACAAACTTTTGCTTCTTGGACATTGTGCTGTCTTAATTCCTTTTCTATTGCCACAAGGCACATAAACAAACAAACACCATGACTAAGTAAACATAAAATATTTACAGTATCAGAAGGTGAGGCTATGCCCTATTGCCATACATCTTAAAAATATACCCTATCTACCACCCCAGTGAAACTGTAGAAGTAATTTAAACACTGAACATATTAAAGTCAGGCCACTCCTTAACACTACATGCTTCTTTATATCAGCTGAGAAGTCAAAGAAGTAACATATCTCAGTAGTAAGGTCCATACAACACTCAATACCATTTGCAATTAAAGGAAGAAGGCTTTCCTGTTAACAAGTCTGATTCCAGGGTTAGGACAGCAATAGGGCAGGTAGTTACACTGGATGAGCCTAGAGACTACAGGAGAGCCAGAAAATAGAAAGCAGTATGCAAAATGGCAAAACTCTTACAATGTCACACATAGCAAACAACAAAATGGCCCAGACTGGATCTCTTTAATTTCATCAAGAGAATAAAGAGAACAGTGTTAGAATGTAATCCAATGTCCACATTGGTATAAATAGATGACCACCCGAGGGAGACATGTCCCATGTGGCATTCTAAATTGTTCATATAAGCATGCTTAGGAGAAGAAAGAACCAGTCTCCCTAACATTCAGGCAGAATACAGTTACAGCTTTCTAGAGAAAAGCAAGCAGAAACTCTACCGTGGAAGCACACAAGATAAATGCTACCCATACCAGATAAAAAATGTTAACATCAGCAACAATAATTATGCTGATTATATGTGTACTTGATCAAATTAAAATGATATCTTACCTATGAGATATTTCTTAAACCCTTAACTCCAGTCTAATCATAAGAAAAGCACAAATTAAGAGGGCATTTTGCTAAATTCTTTGCCGGGACTACATAAAACTGTTGAAGTCACACAAACTCTGGAAAATATCAGATTGTGATATCAGCAATTAGAGATCTCAGGGGGCTGAGGTATGACAATCACAAGTTGAAGGCTAGCATAGCATATATATAGCAACTACCAGATCATCTAAGCATCCTGCCTCAAAACAGTAACAACAACAAAGAGAAAGATTGAAAAGCCATCAGAGTTAGACAAGATGGCTGTAATGTGAGACCATCAAGTAGAAAGGGGACACTGAGTTAAAAGCAAGCCTACCTGAAAATTCAGAGAAGATGGACCTCGCTGGGTGATTAGGAATCTGTATGAGTTCGCTAACTGCAATAAATTGATGCACAGTGATCCAAAGAGGTATGTGGTGTAGAGTTTTTGGGAATACCAAACAGAATAAAGTCTCTGGAGTCTGCTCAATAATAAAAAGTTATTTTAAAAATATAGTACTCTTGGACTGGAGAAATGGCTCAATGGTTAATAATACTGGATTTTTTTACCACAAGACCTGGATTGGATTCCCAGCACCAACATGGCTGCTCAAAACTATCTCTAACTCTAGTCCCAGGGGATCTGGCATTCTCTTCTGGCCTCCTTGGGCACCAGGCACACATGCAGTACACAAACATGCATGTGGGCAAAACACCCTTATACATAAAAATGACTAAAAAAAAAATAGCACTCTTAAAGCTGAGAGAAGGATGGGGTGTTCTGTATGAGGTAGAAAGAGAAATGGAGTGAATACAATCGACATGCATGTATTTGTATATGAATTTGCCAAAGAAAAACTAAAATGAAAATAAACACTCTCGGGCGGTGGTGGCGCACATCTTTAATCCCAGCACTTGGGAGGCCGAGGCAGATGGATTTCTGAGTTCGAGGCCAGCCTGGTCTACTGAGTGAGTTCCAGGACAGCCAGGGCTACACAGAGAAATCCTGTCTCGAAAAAAAAAAAAAAAAAAAAAAAAAAAAAAAGAAAAGAAACACTCTCTTAAAACGGATAGAGATCTTACATTTTCTGATTTTCATAGTATTAGGAACTCTATCTCTGTTAGGAGAGTTGTGAGGAGAAAACGATTTCTCAAATAATTATTATTGTTTTCAAAAACTTTTAGAAAACTAGTACAAGCCTAACTATTGTAAACAAAACACTCTGAAAACTGACTTGGAACAAGTTTTATATTATGTAAACGTTTGGAACTGTCAAATGGTAAAACAGTAACAGTGAATATGGAACACATTCTATTTAGAGGATCTTTCATTGGGGGAACTTTGTAGATAGGTAGATCTTTACAGAACATAGTAGCCAACTTGACCAATGCTAGTCTCTTTCTCAAAGAATTATAATAGACTCTCGAATCATAAAATTCAGTTTGTTTAGTGGGCTCAGATTCCCATATGAGTTGAACTGTATATTCTCCCCAAATATGTTCTAGGCCTTTGCCTCCAGGGACATGACTCTATTGGGAAATTGGGTAACTCTATATGTAGCTAGTTAAAGTAAGGTCAGAGCATGAAAGAGGGACCCTTGGTTCAGCTTCACAGGACTCTTTACAAGATGATGGTCATATGAAGCTCCAGAGATAGAGGATAGTACCATATGGAGACAAAAGTAAGACTCGAGTGACACCCCAGAATGCCAGGAGCTCTGGAAACCACAGAAACTGAAAACAGACTGCAAAGAGCTTTCTCTTGAGCTCTTCACAGAGAATTGCCCAACTGACATCCTGATCTCAGATCTTTGGCTTTCAGAATTATTAAACAATTGGTTTCTGGTAATGTTTGGCATTCAATTTCTGAAATTTTGTTGTGGTAGTTCTGGGAAACTAAAACAGTACAGACTCTCTTTGGTATCTATAGAAGATTGGTTCCAAAATCCACTGTGGTTGCCATTAGCCACAGAAGCTCAAGTCTTTTATATAGCCTGCTGTAGTATTTTCATATAACATACACATGTACTTTGTCTTTTTTTTAAATTATTTTTTTTAATTTATTTATTATTATATATAACTACATTGTAGCTGTTTTCAGACACACCAGAAGAGGGCATCAGATCTCATTATGGGTGGTTGTGAGCCACCATGTGGTGCTGGGATTTGAACTCTGGACCTTTGGAAGAGTAGTCAGTGTGTTCTTACCCACTGAGCCATCTCGCCAGCCCCTATACACATGTACTTTGAATGCTTAAAGTTATTCTAGATTACTTATAATATTGAATACCAACTAAATATATAAATAGTATTACTAATTAGGGAATAATGACTGGTGAAAGGTATGCACACACTTAGAGTTCAGATACATTTTCTCTCAAATATTCAGTATACAGTGGCTAAGTCTCAAGATGCGAGAACCACAGATGTGCAAGTCTGACTGGATTATGTCATTTCTTAAGGGAAATGCATCTACTTTCTCTATATTTAGAAAGTGGTCACAACTACTCTACTAGTCCTCTGTAGATCCTATGCAGACATGACACTGCATACCACATGGGGACTGCTGTTGTACTTACAAGAAGCTTCTAGATGCTCCCACTGGTCTGTGGAACATGTAGTAAGAAGTCTGAGAAGTGAGAAACAATCCATTTGATATAATTTTCTTATCACATGTGTAATATGAAGACTATGTAAATAATATCAAATTGTTTTTATTATTTCTCTGTTTCTTAAATCAGTGTTTCTGCTGTATGAATGTGATTGTTCGGGTGTGTATACACATGTATATACATGTATAAGTCAGAGGAAGACATTGAGCATATCTTTTTATCATTCTCTGCCTTATTTTCTTGAGATGGCATCTTTTCTTTTAAATTGGCTATTTTCTTTATTTCTATTTCAAATGTCTCCTCCTTTCCAGTTCTCCCCTTCAGAAAGTCCCTATCCCATTCCCTCTCCTCCTGCTTCTATGAGGGTGCGCCCCACTCATCCACCCACTCCTCTCCTCCTGCCCTGGCATTCCCCTACACTTGGACATTGAACACCCTCAGCCCTAAGGGCCTCTCCTCCCACAAGGCCATCTTCTGCCACATGTATGGCCAGCACCATGTGTATTCTTCATTTGGTGGTCTAGTCCCTGGGAGCTCCTGGAGGTCTGACCTGTTGACACTGTTGCACCCTCCATGGGGCTGCAAATGCCCTCAGCTCCTTCAGTCCCTTCTCCAACTTCTCAAGATGGCATATTTGAATCAGAAGTGTGACTTTTTGATTAGGCTGGTTAGCCAGCCAGTGAGTACCCATGGTTTGTCTATTCCCCTCAGTGATGGGGTTATAAGTTTGAACATCAACAATAAGCATTTTACTTGGGTACTAAAGATTTGAACTTAGGTCTTAATGCTTTCACAGTAAATGATCTTATGCATTTAGCTCCAAACGACATGTTTTTGATTATTTCCAAATTGCCAGTGTTCACTGTCACATAGAAGCAAAGCTTGGATCCCTGAACGATTGCCTTTTTCCTGTTCTCACACTCATGCTCTGAACTTACACACTGTTAGCAAAGGTAGCTTTTCTACAAGAAGGGTTCTCACACATTCCTCATCTCCTAGGATATAAAGGACTATCACTTCCACTGTGACTCCATCAACATTGCTCAGTCTCCATGAACTCTGATTCATCTCGGGATGACAAATGTGCCTTTCATGCCTCATTCATAGTATGGGTGGTTTATAAAGAAGTCAGTATGTAAGGAAAATATCATACGTCTAAATGTACAACTGGTAGGGCCAGTGAGAGGGCTGAGTGAGTAAGGGTGCTTGCTGTCAAGCCTGGTGATCTGAATTTGATATTTGGGACACACATGCTAGAAGGAGAGAACAAAGCCCTGTAATTTGTCCTCTGACCATATACATCCTATATCACACATACCAGCATACACAAAATAAATAAGTGCAAATCTTGGGGGAGGGTTGTTTGTTTTGCAAGAAAAAAGTAAATATACAACTGGAAATAGACCCCAAGGCTTAAGTATTCGTTAAGTTTATTTTCTTTTCTATTACATGTATGTGTGTGCTCCTAGTGGATTTTATAGACTGCATTTTTGGATGGCATGTTTTAGTGAGTACCAGGGAAGTCTGAAGTGGAGTCTGTTCTTTAAGTTGAGTCTCATTCCAAGCTAAAGCCATGTAAGCAGGTCAATCTCATAAATGACCTCAAAAGGATCTCAGCTTCCCTTCATCTGGCTGCTGTTCTGGAGAAAGAATTATAGGGAGGACAAAACAGGTTAGGAGTCTGTTATCTAGTCACAGTCATAGAAGTACGATGTATCTGGGCCAGCCAGAGTTAGGAGACAATAGGAATGCAAGGACCCAGATGAATATTTGGAGATGGAGTATGCAAATTCCGATGGAGTGGAGAGGAAAAAGTGCAGTTAAGCATAACTTCTTGATGTAGGCCGTTGTCTTAGTTTGGCTTTTATTCATGTGATGAGATAATGTGATTACAGCAACTCTTACAAAGGAAAACATTTAACTGGGGGTGACTTACAGTTCCAAGGGTTAGTTCATTATAGCCATCTTGGGAACCATGGTGGCACCTAGACAGACATGGTACTGGAGAGGTAGCTGAGAGTTCTACGGTTAGATCAACAGGCAGCAGGAAGAGCAAGTCAATCCTTGGACCTGGCTTGAACCTTCTGAGACCTTAAAACCCATGCCCTAGTGACACACTTCCTTCAACAAGGCCACACCCACTTCAACAAGGCCACACTTTTGAATAGTATCACTCGTTGAGGGCTTATTGAGGGCCATTGTCATTCAAAACACCAGAGCTATGCAAGGGTTAAAGAATACTGTTATTCTCTGAGTCTGGAAAACAGGGTTGGGCAGCCAGAAAGTCCAGCATTCAGCTGTATCTCTACATTGGTGAGTGGTCTGTAGGGTTCCCTTGAGGAGTTGTAGAGCAAGCAGGAAGTTCTGCTAGAGCTCTAGAGCCCTGGGAAATCATTAGAAACAAAGCAAGGTATTTGAGATCAACTATGCCCCCTACATGTATATATTTGTTTAGTGCTATATTTATGTATTAATATATTTTATTATTATTTTTGTTTTAATATTTATGTTTTAATAGTAGAAATCTACCCTTAGCAATTACAAAGCCTTTTTTTTTCTTCTCAGAAATATTTCCAAGAGACTTGACATTGAAAGACAAATTCATAAAGCATTTCACAGGTAAGCATATGCTTTATCAGTTACAAAAAAAAAAAAAAGAAAGAAAGACTTTATATAAAATCCAGGCTTAGACAATGGAGCTATGGAGATTAATGTTGAGAAGACACTTGTAGTTCAGCTGTGTTTTAATCAACTGCTATTAACTTGTATGAACCAGAACTCAATGAGCAACAGAATATAAAGTATGTTTTAGGGAAAAATAGGAAGGATGATTTATTGACAATCATATGACTTAGGGTTTCATTGCTGTAAAGAGACTCCATGGCCAAGGCAACTCTTATAAAGGAAAATATTTAATTGGGACTGGTGTACAGTTTGAGAGGGTCAGTTCATTATTGTCATCACAGTGGGAAGCATGGCAGAATACAGAAGACATGGTTCTGGACAAGCTGAGAGTTCTAGATCAGGCTGCAGCAGAAGAAGAATGTGTGACACACTGAGTATAGCTTGAGCAGAGGAGACCTTAAATCCTGCCCCTATACAGACCCACTTCCTTCAGCAAGGCCACACCTACTCTAAAACTGCCTCTTCCTTGTCTGCAGGTGTCTCTGTATGTTACTCAGCAACATCATTTGAAAGTTAAGAGATGAGTGTGTTTTCACTGAACTGTAATTTTAGTACTTCGGCTGGGAAGATGGGAGGATCGGGATACATGACCCCTTGTCTCAGATAAAAAAAAAAACTAAATTAAATATGATAACAGATACAACTCTCAGATTTGATTAAGGAAAATAAAACATATAAGGAAAACCATGTCTTTTTCCTTTTACAAGCCTAGGATATAAAATAGTAAAAGACAGTTGAGATTATTAGCTGCAGAGAAGTGATAGCAGTATGTTCATATGATCCTATGCTTTTCTAGAACTTGGACAATAAATTGTTTGAAAATGATTCATAAAGTTAATATGAAGAGCAGATTTGTGTCATAAGCCACTCTAGTATCTGTTCTTATGAGTGGCATATACTACATCTACAAAACACTTCACCACCTAAGAAAACATTGCAGAAAAGGAAGTGGAATGACTGAAGAGCTTGAGGATCAGGAACCTTGCTATGAGACTGTGTTTCCTCATGACATCAGAAGCTACACCAATAAAAATATGAGCTGAACAAGGAGGACACCAAAAAATATACCAAACTGCATAGGGGAAACGGCCACAAAGTTTCAACCCTGCACAAAGAACTACAGACAAATGAAGAAAGTTGGGAACAATAGCTTCGCCCTCACCTGGGAATAACACACCAATTGGTTGTTGGTAGCCAAACAGTAAACCCAGAAAACATCATACAAGTAGCTTATATGGACTCAAAAGGTTATATTTAGGGATATGCATATACATGTGAATGTATATACACATACACATATATGCAATAGCAACTGATGAAAAATGAGGCCATTTGAAGGAGAAATGGATAAGGGTATATGAAACCGTTTGGAAGGAGGAAAGTGAAGAGAGAAATGTTATAATTAAACTGCAACTTCAAAAATAAACAAAAAAGCATCGTGAGAGATGGGAGGAGGGAGGAGTGTGATATATGCTCTTCTGTTGTAACTGTCCAGCAGCCATGGATGAACTGGGTTACCTGAAAGGCAGGTTGGAAATGAAAAAGGAATGGGGTGCGAGAGAAGGTTGAAGCCAAGAGAAAGGTTTCTGATCAAGGACAAAAGTTTAATTTTCAGCACCGCGTTTATGTAAAGAAAGCCCACAGACACCATCCTTTGTTTCAGCTGGATTGAGTGGCAAAGCAAGCTTAGCAGGAGGTCAACTCCTCAAAGCTCCCGTAGGAAATTGCAAATGCGGTGAGGCCGAGAGACTCCTTCTAGGTTGTAAAACCATTAGGGGTTTGTTTAGCCTACTGAAGGTTGGGGGAAGGGCACAATCTGTCTCCTGTTTATAAAACCTCAATGCTGTCCTTGCTGAAGCACAGTCTAAATCCTTCAGTGTGTCCCTGAAGGCTGTTGGCCATCTGATTTATTCACACAACACACCTTTCCAAGCCACTGGCCAAATGCAGTCCTTCCTAAGTTTACCCTCCATTGCTATTCCATCCACACCATCCGCTTGCCCTCTCCTACTGTAGCCTGGCTCAGTGGGTTTCTTGTGACCATGCTCTTCTCCTTTAAAATACATTCCACTTCCACTGCAAGCCCTCTCAGCTGTTCTGGTGGTTTGATCAGGCATGGCCCCTATAGACTAAGGCTAGGTATGTGGCAGGGTTGTCCCTGCAGGGAGGTCCAGAGGGGTCTTTGTGTGAAGCTGTGAAAGTGAAATCTGGATTGCCTAGGAGACCCCAAGAGGTTAGAAACACCAGAGCCATGACATACCTGCCAAGAAAAACTGCTAACAGGGAGTGGAAGCAGCCCAAGAGAAAGAAGCGGCCCCTGAGTGTTGGGGAGCTGACTGTGGGCCAGGTGGAAGGAGAAACGTTTTGGTGCAGTTTCAAAGCCCTGCCCCCTTTGAAATAATCTTTATACTAATAAGCACATGTTGCTGTAAGTAAAATAGATGTCATTACTAGAAGTGTTACTTCCCCTTAAGTAAAAAAAAAAAAAAAAAATCAAAGTCACTCTGTCTTGGTTGGCTCTTTGCAGATTTTCCTTCAGCCTGGGCTGCTGTCTTTCATTTCCTCTAGAGTTCTACTAGTTAGAAGGTTCCATGATGTGAGATACTGAGAATGTGGAGTGAGCTTAGATCAAAATTCACTGCCTCCCACAGAGTCTGGGTGAAGGAAGGAATTCTCAGGCCAGTTCTTTAAAGAGCAGGAAGGGTGGAAACGACAGTTACACGATCTCCATCTATAGAGTGCTAGCAATTTGTTTGGAAGATATGACTCTGTTTATAATAAGCATTCTTTCCCGTTTTCCAGGGCCTGTCACATTTTCAGCTGAATGTAGCAAACACTTCCATCGACTTTATCACAATACCCGGGATTGCTCGATGCCAGCTTGTAAGTTGCCTGGGCAAACTTTAGGAAAAAAAAATTATCTATCAAGAAATGCATAAAATGTCATGCTTCAACAGCCTTTGGGTGGGACAAAATAGACTAAACATTGGGTGAGATGCTATTTATAACCTTTCAGTACTCAAGGTTGTGTGTACTGTTGAAACTATAAGGAATGAGAGATCATATTCTGTTTGGGAATATTTCCAAATCTAAAAACAGCCAGATTTTCCTAAAGACCAGAATGTTTGTCAGGACAGACACTATCCATCATTATTCAAATTCCTTGGCATAAATAAAGTACTTTTTCATATAAATGAAAAAAAGTGAACTGTCTATGAAGTGTAAGTCAACATCTCTTCCTAAGTTATTTTGAAATAAATGTTTATATCATGCCATTTGTACAGTGTGTGCTGGGTTTTTGTGAATGATGATAGCCTATGAGTTCTTTTGAATACTTAAGTTACTGGAGTTAATAATTCTAAACTTAGCACTAAAGGGCTATCATTCAAAACTCCCAGTTATGATACTATATAGTTAGCTGAGTCACCTGTTTCAAATTCCGTTCTAAATCTAAAAACTCCTTTTAAAGTGAGTAACGTTTGAGCATTGTGTTTTCTGTCAGCTAGATGATCTTGAGGAGCATGTAATTTTACTTAGGATGTTGAGTTAGATTTTTATATTTTTTCAAAAAGAAAAATAATGACTAGAAAAAAATTAAGCATACAATTCTTGTTCTACTTTTCTTCTCTGTTGCTATGATAGAACATTGACCAAGAGTGATTGGGGAAGAAAGATTTATTTCAGCTTACACTTTCATATCACAGTCCATCATTGATGGGAGCCAAGGTAGGAACTTCAAAGCCAGAACTGAAGCATAGGCCATGGGGGCATGTTGCTTACTGGCTTATTCTACATGGCTTTCTTGTATATCCCAGAACCACCTTTCCAAGAGTGGCATCACCCTCTGTGGTCTGGTCCCTCCCATATCAGTCATTAACAAAGAAAATTCCCCATAGATGTATATACAGGACAATCTAACGGAGGGAATTCCTCAAGTAAGTTTCCTCTTCCCAGTTGACTCTAGTCTGTATCACGTTGACAAAATGAAACAAAACAAAACAAAACAAAACAAACAAACATACAAAAACCAACTCAATTAACCAGCCAAAACCTCAAGGCAAAGGCACTGGATGAAAGAGCAGTTTGGGAAGTTAAACTCTTAGCTGCTATGAGATAAGTCACATTTGAAGCTGTGTGTTCATCTTTAAAGTGAAGGCATCAAATTTCCAAATGTTTTCAGGGAAATGAATAACAAAACCCATTGTTAAGCATCTAATATGCTAGGTGCTTTTAAAAGTATGATTGTTACGTGAATCAATGACAATGTTATTTCTTTTGAATCTACAGCAATTAATTATATGTATTATTACATTTAAATGGTTTTCCTAGATTATAAAAGATGTGCTAGATTGCTGACAAGATTAGCTGTGAGTCCACTGTGCTCCCAGACCTAGGGAACTTGTGCTGTAAGTATTTATCTGTCGTCTGTTTGTTCATTTATTTCTTTGTTTTTATTATTCTAGTAGTTTAATCTGTTCCTCATTTCCTTTCCTCCCACTCACTTTCTCTTCTCTGTGGTAATGGGGATCAGGGCCTGCACCCAGGAGGCAAGTGTTCCCTCTACCACTGAGTTGTACTAGCAACCCTATGAGTCTGTCTCTAGAGAATGCTGTCTGTAATCCCAAATTCAAAATTCTGGCACTCAAGAGACTAGGTCAGGAGAGTCTGAAGGTGACCTGCATTACTTTATTAGTGAGCTGTTGTCTCAAACAACAACAAAAACAAAAACAAAAGCAAGCAAACAAACAAAAAAAAAAACCCCAAAACCTCAATCAAAAAAAAAAAAAAAAAAAAGGCAACAGAAAAATTTGAAGAGTACAAGAAGCTAGGGAGCTAACCTTACCATAACACAACAGTTGCTGAACTTACTAATGGATTTTTTTAGTCTAGTTCAAACTTTATTTCAATGTGCTGTTTTGCTGAGTTAATTTAAAATGTCATCTAAACAGTTAAGTTAAGGAATATAAGTAGTTTCTCTCAAACCCATACCAGACCATAGTGGTCAAAAAGACTTCAACAGTTTTCAGTCTCATTTTACTATCATACAGGAGCACTCCACACATACACAGGTGAACAACTATTAACAGGTTCATATTAAATAATCAAATACCTAATAAAGAAAAGTAGGCTTTAATACTTTAATTTACATAGTACACATAAAAAACATAGAGATATTGGCAAGATAGGAGAACAATTAGGTGGTCATGGCAATGTATGCTAGAATCCCAGCACTGGAGAAATAGAGACAAGAATGAGTTCAAGTCCAGCCTGGACAACATAGCAAAGCCCGTCTCAAAAACAAACAAAAGTCATAATTACAGACAGTTGCTGCCATGAAGGTGCTGGAAACTGAACCTGGGTCTTCTGGGATGACAGCCAGTGCTCTTAACCTCTGAGCCAGCTCTCCAACCTGATAAATCATAACTCTAGCTTATAAATGTAGACTACACAAAACACTGAAAGAGACTAATGTTTTTGCTACATGATTGTTTATAATCTGAGTTCTTTCCCAGTGTGATACAAAGTCAATGGGGGGGGGGGGGGGGGAGGTCTGCAAGCAGTACCATGGACAATTCCCTGCAAGGCACTTGTTTCTTCCTGTCAAGGTGGGGAGTAGAAGTTATGAGTGCCTGTATTACAGAAATATTCCCAAACATCTTGCATTAGCCTGTGTAACTCAGTTTATCTCAGATATTTGCACATCTCACAGACTTATGAGGTACTGAAAGTTTTCTGTGTTGAAAATAGTGAAGTGTATAATTCCCACATAATACTAAAATGCTTCACACAACATAATAAAAATTGTGATTTGTATGTGGTGAATCAGTTGAAGCTGTCATGTTCCATTGTTCCTATTCTTATTATTTTAAAGCAGCTATTACAAATTAGAAACATAAGCACTGTGAATTCTGAATATTCACAGCCACAAAATTTTCCCTTGCATAAGATGAAGAAATTGTGCTAACTCAGTTCAGTATCCACTGACAAATATTATGAATTGATTGCTTCCAGGCTGTTGCAACCCTTTCGAAGTTTTAAAACATAAATACATAAGAAAATATATTTGGCTATTGAATGGACTTGAATGAATCCATACTTTTCCCTTTCTTGGTTTTTAACATATTTTACATACATGAAAACTTACATGAAGTTCATAGGTTAATGTAATAATTGGGTTTGCTCCTCTCCTAACATTGTATTATTTAAAACATGGGACTTGGGGTGTAGCTTAATGGTAGAGCATGTATTTGTGTTTGTATCAGGTTCTGATATGAGACCCTGTTCAAAACAACAAAACTAAAAATTTTAAGGTTCAGTGATTTCTTTTGTAATATTCTGTGTAAATGTATATTTTAGATTACTATATATTCAAGATTTTATTTACTTTTATTTTATGTGTATGTGTTTTTGCCCATGTATGTACCTGGAACTGGAGCTGTGAGCCGTCATGTGGGTTGAACTCAGTTTCCTGGAAGAGCAGCCTATGTGTAGTTTTTGAGCCAGCCCTGTTTCAGATTATTTATCAAGAAGTTATTATCCCAAGCTTAATAGGAGTTCCAGGACAGCCAGGGATACACAGAGAAACTCTGTCTTGAAAAACCAAAAAAAAAAAAAAAAAAAAAAGGTTTAGGAACATTTTCTATACCTGTTTTCTGTCAACAGGAAGATCATCATTTTCCTTCTGTATAAAATCCTCTCCTCTCTGTCTGCACACTAGCTTGCTTTCTTAGCATTATATTTATAGAAAGATAATATAAAGTATAACCATTAAAAGTGTTAAAATATTTTATGTGCTTCGAAAGCCAGTTTCTTGCTATTTTTATTTTATTCTCTTTTCCACTTCAGACATTTCATAAGATGCAAATATAATTTGAAGAAAAAGTGCCTGGAATCCTATTTAATGAGAAATTGGACATTTAGTTTTGTATGAACCTACATGAAGAGACTTCCTATGAGTGGCATCCCACAGGAAGAGGAAACTTTCCTGATTTACCTTATCGACACAAAACGTTATACTATGTTTTTTGATCACATATTATAAATAGAATATTTAAAACTGTGCCTTATTTTTGCTAGAATTATTTTTATATGGTTAATATTGCATATAGATATTTAATTATGTGAATTGTATCTCAGTAGTATTGAAAAATAACTATTGTATATAATTTTAGTTATGTTTGTCAGATATTGTGTTCAGTCTTATAATCTTATTTAATATTTAAAAGTCTTTATTAATAATTTTCTGTCTTTATTTGCACTAATTTGAACTGTGAATTTTATTAAAACAGGAATACAAAAAAATTGTCATTTCTTTTCATTAACACTATTTGAGTAAAGTAATACTATGGAAACATGACAAATGTATATATGAAACCTGACATATAAATATTATATATATATATTTGTAACAAGTATACTGTGGTAATTTTTGTTTTTAAGAGATTAGGTATCATGTTTTTTCTGTCTTAAATAG
>JADRCC010573009.1:10317-25043 GCA_019843855.1 Hylomyscus alleni | reverse complement strand
AAAATAATGAAATACTTCCATACCAGGGAGCAAGTGGCTCCTTCAATAAGCCCATAAAGGGTTCTTCTGACACCTAGGACCCACTTGTATACAACAGTCATGAGTTAAGGCCTGGCCTACCAGGAAGCCTTAAGAGCTTATACAGTTGCTGGGGCTGGTAGCATTTTGGTAGGTCAATATCTGTGCCATGGGTGTTTTGACTATGACTCCTGTTTATCAATGCTGTCTATAACATTGGGGTATTTCCTTCTAAAAAATAGTGGAGTTGGGGTAGTATTTTGTATAAAGAAAAGTAAGGATAGTGAGTCCCATCTGGTGGTTTTGTGCTGAGTATATCCCCTTAGGCATGCTGCTTCACCCCTGCTTCTCAGTCTTCTTGTCAGTAAACTAGGTGTGCTAATTCATTCTTTCATCTGTTCACTCACTCACTCACTCACTCACTCACTCACTCACTCACTCACTCACTCACTCATTTATCCATCCATCCATCCATCCATCCATCCATCCATCCATCCATCCATCCATCCATCCATCCACACACCCAGCCAGCCAGCCAGCCAGCAAACAATGGTGCTAACCTGGAAATGTTCACTAGAGGGTACCAAGGAAACATGGGAAAATTCTGTTCGGACAACTAACTTGTTTGAAGTATACATAAGACATTAAGAATAAACGCCTTTTGGAACTGCCATGAACGGAGTTGATGTTGGTGATCTTCAGGTGTTTACTTAGAAAACAGGTGAGGGCATTTTTTATGTGCATTTTTTATGTGCTATGACATTTGGTATGGCCTTTAGATCTTCATTTATTCATAAATGTAAACCATGCACAGCACCAAAAAGACTCTGAGAAGTTTCTAGTAAACTAGTATTTGGTGAGAATTTCTTTGCTTCAGGTATTGCCCCTTTTGCCAAAACAAAGAACTTCCACAGTATTTTCAGAAGGCAAAAGTAATGCACAATCTTTATAAATATGTAAAAGAATACAGGGAAAGTCATAAAGACAAAAATAAAAATAAATCCAGTCCTACATCCTAGAGAGAAATATTTTGATGAAACATCCCTCCAGGCACCCTCATATGCATATATTCATTATTTTTACAGTATCGGCATCATGTTCTTCATGCTGTTCTATAACCCACTTTTCTTCAACACATACTGATTGTTCCATTACTGGTGGATGAATGAAAAGTGTTTAAGATTAAAAGAGTCTGTGATCTCTCCACTTTCTTTCATCTCAGCATTCTAGGACACTGTGAGTGTTAAATCTTCTTATGTCTTCTTCTTGAAGTAATAACATCTTGAGTGCTAGGCACCATTTCAGTCCAACAAAGGCACACTTGCACAGTGTTTGCCAGTCCCTCCTGTGTACTTTTGCATTAGATACAAGACATTATTTAGATCTTTGTCACCAGATGTTTGAGTTACTTCTTATGCAATACTTATATAATGAATATCCTCGTGTATTCAGTCTTGCTAATGTGCAGAGTTGTGCAGTGTGGATCATGTTTAGGAGAGTGGATGTCTTTAGACCAGTGGTTCTTAACCTTCCCAGTGCTGCAACTCTTTAATACAGTTCTTCATATTGTGGTGACAGCCAACCGTAAAATTATTTTCATTGCTGCTTTCTGACTATAATTTTGCTACTGTTATGAATTGTAATGTAAATATCTGTGTTTTCTCATAGTCTTAGTTGACCCCTGTGAGGGTCATTTGATTCCCTAAAGAGGCCATAACCTCATTGAGAATCACTGCTTCAGATGGAAAAGGACACAAAACACAGGATACAATTTCAGAGCCAACAAATAATCTTTCTTTGGAGTCCTTAAAAATAGCTTTAAGCTAGTCAAAGAGGCATCTGTGGGATCTGTGTAGGGCAGAATAGGGTCAGATTCTGATCAATTAGACATGAGTTTCACAATCTTTTGATGTTGGAAATAGAATATTACCAACATACTAGCCCCTGAATGTTGAGGGGTCCTTAGTGCAGTGGGTCTGCACGGGATCAACTGGAGTTGTAATCTACAGTGGATAGTTGACAGTGGAGTGGTGGATCTCTACCTGCAAAGCTAAGGTGTAAGGACCTGCCTGCCAGGGGACCTGCCATAGCATGGGAGGAACCACTTCCGGAGATGGGTGAGGTCAGGGATTGTTTCCTAGGCAAACCCATAAAGACTGGGGTTATAGATCATTTGCATACAGCTTTTCTTGTGGCCATCCTGAAATAAGCCAATTCCCCCCTCCCATTTGTCACACATTCTTGGCCCTTGCATTTGGCAATTGCACCTGGGTACAAGGCTCATGTGACATCACCTATAAGTATAGGAAGTCTTAAGATTCTGATTCTCAGCCTGATGGCCCTTTGAGGGCAGGGACATTTGTTTGGCATGACAGAAGGTGACATCTGTGGCTTGAGAGTGTTTCTACCGGAGCCATTGGAGGGCAGGGTGACTTGAAGGGAGCAGGAAAGAGAGGAAACCAACCCAAAGGAGACCCTATGGTTGCAGTAAACACTGCTGGTGCATCAGCATTCTGCCTAAGCTTGCTCAGAGGCTGAGCTGGGCATAGGAGTCTGCACAAGAGGAACAAGGCATCTTCAGCGGTCTCCAGGGAGGTCCTTAGATAGAGCAGGATGCTTTGTATTACGGTTAAGGAGGAAAAATGTACACAGTAGGAGAAGTCATGGCTGTCAACAGACAATAGAGGAGTGAATCAGAAAGCCAGTGGGTGTGCCGAGAAGATGGGTCAGGGACTAACCCATTTGCCATGGAAGCATTAGGAGCAGAGTTCAGATCCCCAGAAAACCACATAAATGCCAGGCAAGTGTGGCCGCCCACCTATAATTTCAGCCTCAGAATGCCAAGCAAGTTTGCACAGGAAAAGTGCAAATAATATCTAAAGAATGAAAAGAGATGTTGGTCTGTGCTATACCTCATTATTATGTGGCAGTCACTAGTCTCATTACTTTACATGAATATCCTTGTTTGGTATTTGTGATACCTTCTAATGTAGATGCTCTCATTAGCCTCATTTGACTGAGAATAAAATGAGAACCCACAGGAGTTTTTTAGTTTGCCAAGGGTTGTAGACCCAACAGGCAGTGAAAAGGGCAAAAGTTTGGGGGGATAGAAATAACTCAAGAGGACTCAATGCTCAATCTCATTTAGAGACAAAAATATCAACATTTGACTTGACTAAAGCCCTCCGCAGGTGAGCAGTTACAGTGTATCCAGCTGTTGGTGAGGTACGGGCTTCTGGGAGGGGCTTTATTTCCTCCTCTCTAGGATTCTAAGGAAAACATCCATCAGCAATGGAGCCTTTACTAACCTGTTCCGGAAACCTCGTGACTGTGAAGTGGGGAAAGATTCTTTGATGATGACTACACTTTCTTGTCTAAATGTCCAAGAGACAGCTTGGATTTTCTGTGCTAAACTGGAATGCTAGCTTCCTCTATTGTGTAATAAATACACTAACTTTTGAAAATCTTCACAGCGACTTTGGTGGCAGCACCATTTATCACAGTAGCAATCTTCTGTTAATGGTATTTTCCCTCAGAAGTTGTGCTTCTGGCTAATGCCTGGGTGGGATGGCTGCTATTGTCTTATTTTATTGATGGCCACATCATTGGAGTGAAGAATCCCAAACCCCCGACAAAATGAAAATAGATCACGTGTATTGCTGCTTCTCGGTGTTCTTCACTTGTCTTGGTTAGAGAGCTGGGTTAGATTCCTTTGACAGGATGGGTGTTTCCTGAAGCTTTATCAGCTGCTTCCTGCACCTGTCCATCACAAGGCTTCTTGTCACAGGTTTTCTTTTGGAAATGGATATCTTGTATATGTCACGAGTAAAGATAAGATTTATTTAAATAATTGTTACAAATTATTATAAGAATTAGGAATATTAATTTTCTCCCTATACTCGAATATACACCAAGGATTGCATTGATGTGTAAATTATCTTTTTAATGGAATGCAGAGAAAAGTTTTCTCATATTTTTTCTCTATAAAGTCTGAATGCTTACTCTTGCCTAGGACAGCAACAGATGGAGATTCCATTATGCTTATTCTGGGGGACCAAAAGGTCAGTTGGGTGTCAGGTTCAAAAGAAATTCGGGACAAATGGCTAACCAAAGTGCATGCTGGTCTTCAGGTTCTCTCAGCATCCCAAATACCTGCTACAGAGTCCATGCTGGCATCTGGCTTTTCTTACCCAACCACTACCCTAAACTTCTTCAGCTCCTTCCCCCAACTTCTGATTCCTATACGACACTTCCATTTCTGCCTCCCATCTCCCATGCCTGCTGCATCATGGCCCACTCCATTCTGTGAGCCATGTTTTCTGCTCCTTTCCCTCCCTGCTCTAGATAGTTCCAGATGTCTCTGGCTGTACTCTCCCTTATACCTACAACAAAAACCTTCCCCTCAACTATACCTTGGATCGGTCACATCCTTACTTTATACATTGGGTTAACTAACGTTGTTGGAACCTGGCGGTGGTAGACAGACCTTTGTTTTTTTTCCCTTTTGTCTGTCCTGCATCTTTGGACTTCCCTTTGTGAATTGTAAATTTGCTCAAGGTCCGAAGCATTGGCACCTAGGATACGGGCATAGGATACAGGCTCCATTAATCATATGCTCACATTTGAGATTTGGAATTGGAAGCCTATGGCATGAAGAAGCCTAACAGATAAGCCTGCTAATTAGAGAGAGCAGTGACAGGGTTTGGGGCAACAACGTGGTAGAAAAGTTGCTGTGTCCAATGGCAGGATCCACCCAGGGGCTGTCTGATATTAGATGAATATAGATCTTCCCAGATTTGTAGAATTTGATCCTGGCTTTCTGGGACTCCTTGGGGAATCTGAAACTCACCCCCTTTCCTACTTAACCTAGCCAGAGAGGGTTTCTGTATGTTAGTATCAAAAAAAGCCAGTTCTCTAACTGGAGTGGGAGGGTACTGAGAAGGGAATGCTTCATGTGCATCTCCTGTCAGTAAGGCTGCCAGATCCTCCTGAAGGATTCACTGTTTACTCAGAGTGACTCATTGTTGATAAAACCTCCTAGAGAGAGTGATGCACAGCCGAAAGCTTCCTAGGGAGGCGAGTTAACACCCCTGCAGTAAAGGGCTATGAGTTAGGAATTCACCTGTAACCCCAGGAGCAGGATCTCCTAGCAGTTAAAAGGTGAGCTAGAAAAAGGACCCAGTTACAGGAATTCTCTCTGGAATTCTCCAGGTCCTCGGCTTGAACAATACTAGAGCCTGTTGAAGCAAAGAAAACAGTCTTTTTAGACACCCAGGATTCGACTCTTTTAGTCTCTCGTGGACCTTCTATTTATTGTATGCCCATGGTATACCACATGAAAGAGGTGGGGAAGGAGGGGGGAAGGAGGGAGAGAGGGAGAGAGAAAGAGAGAGAAAGAGAAGGAGAGAGGGAGTAAGGGAGAGAGGAAGTGAGGGAAGGAAGGAGGACCAAGGAGGGAAAGAAATAGAGATAGATGATAAATGACAGGGACAGAGAGACAGACAGATACAGAAAGAGCAAGAGAGCGAGAAAATGAGAGAATCCAACCAGAGCTGCATTCTCTGAGTCTATAAAACATCATTATCAGGATAACAGCTTTTCACTGTTTCTAGTCAGTGAAAATTGAACATCAGCAAAACGGAGACATGAGCTTAATTCTGCTTCCAGAGTTCTATCCACTCTCCAGGGCTTCAGTCCTTACCTGACAGAGCTCATCAATGCCAACAGGAAGTTGTTAAAATATTATTGCCAAGGGCCAGGGTTTAGTTCTCAGCACCCACATGGCAATTCACAACCACCTGAAACTCCAGTTCGAGGGTCTAATGTCTTCTGGCCTCTAAGGGCTCCTGCATACCCATGGTCTGTGTGCATATGTTCACACACACACGTGCACATAAAATGAAGTAATTAATAAAAGATGACTGGAGCTTTCCATTTCTAGGAAGGAATTCTGATTCAAGCATGGATTAGATGAATTAATATAGAGGCACGTGTCCTTTATCCAGACCTGGTGGCCTTTCTACACTCTACAACTCTACTATTTAAGTTGGTTCTAACTTACCTTTTGGATATAGCCATCTTTGGCATGAAGGGCAGAGATATCATGGAATATGTTCAAGTGTGAGAACTAGAGGGAGAGAGAGCAAATGTGGAAGGGATGTTGACTTGAAAGGAGAAATTTAGTTTGAAGCTTGTAAATAATCATAGGCTGGAGAAAAACACAGTGGGCCAAGCCTGAATAGAAGCAAGCAAGCTGTTAGACATTCCAAGGACATGTCCGGGGCCCAGATATGCAAGGACATGCCTTGGCGGACACTGAGTTATGGACCATCTGGTTTTCTTAGATATGGTTTAAGGTCAGCCAGAAACTCCTGAATAGTCCCCCTCTTAGGAATTTTCCGCTCTGAACTGTATGTACACTAACTAGTTGATATTTGAACTAGCCAATCATGTATAGCCACACTGATTCCTTTGTTCCCTAATACCTCTTTCTCTATATAAACTCCTAACCCTTGAGCCTCGGTGTCGATTCCACTGTCTCCTGCCAGAGATACGTATTGACCCGGAGCTCCGCTATTAAACTGCCTTGTGTGATTGCGTCAAGACGGTCGCTCGTGTTTCCTTGGGTTCGTGTCCACCCGAGACTTGAGCCTTTCAGACTCAGCTGCTGATTTCTGGAGCAATGGAATTAGAAACAATCCGGCTTCCACCCTTCCGAATGCTATGATCCCTACAGGGGGCAGGGTATGTGTGCACGCCTCACCTTAGGCCCAGGCCTCTTGTACTGCCTTTTTGTGGCTTTATAACCACATCTTTTCCTCTTTTTCTATCATGTGTCTTTGGCGTCTAGAAAAATGCTTTGTGATTTTATATTATGTGAATGAGTAAGTTAATAACATCGAGGCACGTACGGAGGGAAGATGAAAGAGCTACCCACGTGAGCTTTGCCTTTAAGACAGGGAAAGGAGGCAGAGTTAACAGTGGAGCTGTAGACACTTGAGCTGGGGGCACAGTGACTAACCTCGGGGTTAGACATGGTCTCAGAGAGGACCTGCCTAGATTGAATTTGCATGTCCCACCACTTTCTGTCAGAGTACTCCTAACTGAGCTGTACTGGCCAGTTTTGTGTGTCAATTTGTCACAAGCTAGAGTCATCAGAGAGGAAGGAGCCTCAGTTGAGGAAATCCCTCCATGAGATCCAGCTATAAGACATTTCCTCAGTTAGTGATCAATGGGGGAGGACCCAGCGTATCGTGGGTGGTGCCATTCGTGGGCTGCTGATCCTGGGGTTCTAGAAGAAAGCCAAGCAAGTTAGGGGAAGCAAGCCAGTAAGCAGCACCCTCCATGGCCTCTGCATCAGCTCCTGCCTCCAGATTCCAGACTTGTTTGAATTCCTGTCCTGACTTCTTCCAATTATGGACTGTAGTCTGGAAGTGTAAGCCAAACAAATCCTTCCCCTCTCAACTTGCTTTTTGATCCGGGCGTTTCATGACAGCCACGGAAACCCTAAATAAGATCCAAGTCGTCGGTGCTCTCTAGCCTTCCTCAGTTTCCTCATTTTAAAAATAAGAGTAAATTGGTGCTTACATAGGGAATGTAATGGGGTGGATTATGGTGTTTGTGAGACACTGGCACTGTGCCTGACTCCCAGGAAGGCATGCCTCAATACACAGGTGTTGCTCTTAATTGCCCTGGTTTCGATTGTGTGGGAAGGGCTTCCAGGGACTCAAGAGTCCTGTGTAAAGCTTTTTGCAAGACAGCATGGTATCTTATAGGGAAAACATGCTTGTAGGTGTTTGTATATCTGCAGATTAATAAGCTATCAGGAAGCTTTTCCTCCGGACTGGTCAGGGTCAAAATCCCTGAAGATGGAGGACTAATGTATGACTTTCACTCCAGGCCAGTCAGCGTGCTTCTCAGAAACCGACTTTGTTCTTTCTTCTCTGCTTTCTCTTTGTGGGATGGAGGAAGATGGTCACTGTGGGGCTGCTGGACCTCCTGACTCCCTCAGGTATCCCTTAGGGTGTAAACACCTGCTGTGAAAAAAGAAATCCTGAGTTCCAAAGACAAGGTGGTGAGTAGAGCTGGATGGGAAGCCACACAGATGTGTTCACCAAATCCAGCCTGCAGCCACAGATCGTGGACACGGGTGTCCAGTGAGTTACAGGGACAACTCTGTTCCTCTTTCTCAAGGAGGAGCCCAAGCAGAGCCTTCATGGACGGTTCTGAGCTAATTAGCCATCACCAAAAGGATTGTTAAAGATGTTCATAGCAGCTGGGCGGTGGTGGTGTACACCTTTAATTCCAGCACTTGGGAGGCAGAGGCAGGTAGATTTCTGAGTTTGAGGCCAGCCTGGTCTACAGAGTGAGTTCCAGGACAGCCAGGGATACACATAGAAACCCTGTCTTGAAAAAACAAACAAACAAACAAACAAACAAACAAACAAAAAGTTCATAGCAGCCTTATTTATAATAGCCAGAAGCTGGAAACAACCCACATGTCCCTCAAGAGAGGAATGGATACAGAAAATGTGGTACATTTACACAATGGAGTACTACTCAGCTATTAAAAACAATGAGTTTATGAAATTCTTAGGGAAATGGATGGATCTGGAGAATATCATCCTGAGTGAGGTAACCCAATCACAAAAGAACACAGATGGTATGCACTCACTGATAAGTAGATATTAGCCCAGAAGCTCGAAAAACCCAAGATACAATCCAAAAACCACAAGAAACTCAAGAAGAAGGAAGACTAAAGTGTAGATACTTTGATCCTTCTTAGAAGGGGGAACAAAACACCCATGGAAGGAGTTTCAGAGACAAAGTATAGAGCTGAAGGAAGGACAATCTAGAGAATTCCCCACCTGGGAATCCTTCCCATATTCAATCATCAAACCCAGACACTATTGTGGATGCCAGTAAGTGCTTGCTCACAGGAGCCTGATATAGCTGTCTCCTGAGAGGCTCTGACAGTACCTGACTAATACAGAAGTAGAGGCTTACAGCCATCCATTGAACTGAGGACAGGGTCCCCAATGAAGGAGCTAGAGAAAGGACACAAGGAGCTGAATGGGTTTGCAGCCCCATAGGAGGAACAACAATATGAACTAACCAGTACCCTCAGAGCTCCCAGGGACTAAACCACCAATCAAAGAGTACACATGGTTGGACTCATAGCTCCAGCTGCATATGTAGCAGAGGATGGCCTAATTATTCATCAAGGGCAGGAGAGGACCTTGGTCCTGTGAATTCTCTATGCCCCAGTGTAGGGGAATGCCAAGGCCAGGAATCAGGAGAGGGTGGGGTGGGCATCGGGGAGGGAATAGATTTTTGTTTTTTTGTTTTTGTTTTTTTGGTTTTTTTTTGGAGGGGAAACCAGGAAAGGGGATATCATTTGAAATGCAAATAAAGAAAATATCTAATAAAAGATAAATTAAAAACATAAAAATAAAAAAGGTGATTTAATTTCTTACATTTTCACTTCCATTTCTATACGTTATGGCCTCTATTTTAAAAAAGATTTCTCGTTTCCTTTTCTTTCCTAGCCACCTCATCCTTTTTTAAATATCCATGTGGGTTTGTGGCTTATTTATATAGTATGTTACTTATTTTGATATTCAAATGGCCCCTTATTTAGTTAGAGACTCAGAAAGACCCTGAGTGGCCTCAAGCAAGTGGTTTCCCTTCACCACCTTTTGCTCACCTTTAATATAGGAGTGTGAAGAGGCTGGAAGAATGGCTCAGTGGGGAAGAGTGTGTAGGCTCTTGCCCTGACTTAGTCCCTGCACCCACACTGGGTAGTTCACAACTCTGACACTTTCTTTTAGACGTAGACACTCACACACACAAACAAAAGATTTAAGTAAGACTAGTGTTCTATCATTTTTAGAGTAATTCCTTACTTCCTGGCAAAAGAAGTTGATAATAAGACATATTGAACTGATATATGGAAACCCTGATGATTAAACTAACACATACACACACACACCACTCCAGAGGCATGGAAATAAATACTCAAATTCAATCTTTGAAAAACCAACAGGTTACAGATTCTACTATCAACAACTAAGACTTCTAGAAGTGGTTGTTGGTTGGGTTAGTCAGTGCTGTCTTTGAGGGGCTTCTGGGGAACAAACCTGAGCAACATAGTCTTGGCTTGTATCCATGGTGATGGGAAGCAGAAAGCACACAGTAATTACTACAAGAAGGTAACTGATGCTGGGCGGTGGTGGTGCACGTCTTTAATCCTAGCACTTGGGAGGCAGAGGCAGGCGGATTTCTGAGTTCGAGGCCAGCCTGGTCTACAGAGTGAGTTCCAGGACAGCCAGGGCTACATAGAGAAACCCTGTCTCTAAAAAAAAAAAAAAAAAAAGAAGAAGAAGGTAAGTGATTTGATTCAGGAATCCCTGCTCTGCTTCATGACAGGAGTAACAAACCAATTATAAAATTATCTGTCACACTAATTTTAATTTCCTCTGTCTTCAAGTCTCCAGAGATAAGGATTTATAGAAAGAAGGAACCCATAAAAGAAAACAAAGAAGATGATGAGGTTTAAAAAAAATACTTAAAGTAGAACACACAGACAGATCACACACACACACACACACACACACACACATCGAATCAAACTGGAAAATGTTCTTTCCAAAGTGAAATTCCTAGGACTGGGACCGTGTAGACGACTCACAGTCACTTGTCAAGAGTCCTTCAAGTAGTTGTGCCACTGAGTCTGTGGGGAAAAGTGGCTAAAACAGCCTATTAGGATGGGAGACAAATAACAGTGAAAATGGCCATTGACCATGTGTCCAGGGAGCTGATATTTCACTGGGATGAATGCCGACAGGACGTCTCACATACACTACCCACAGGCTTTACAATTGCTCTAGACTCTCCCCAGGAGACAGTTCATACTGCTTGGGGGGCAGAGAAACATGAGAATTCTTTTCACTTGAAAACCTCCCCAACACTATTCATTCCATTCACCAAGAATAGACACATGCAGGCATAAAAACTGCAGTAGAATGGCGGGTGGAACCCTTGGGCTTCACTCTGAGTTTGATCTGGGTTTCACCTGGATGCCTCGGGGCTAACCTGGTTCATAATCTGTCTACTAAGTGAAACAGCTGAATTGAATGACCAAGCTTTCTCCAGCATAGTCTTCATTATTGAAGGTCTTAGCATCTGTTATTCAATGTTTATTGAATGCTATCATGCTGGAGGCAAAGAGAATAGAATACGTGGTGTTTCTCTCCTCTAGGAGCTTTCAGCATGCTTGGGGAGACGCCAAGAGTGATGGTGATGGTGATGAGTTTGAACACCTTCTCAGTTGATCAGCATGCCTCAGCACAAGCAATTTCAACACCTGCCACTCACTTTATACCAAAAATTGAATGAGGATTGCAACATGATATTATTTTGTAGAAAGAGACATGACTTCTTGCTAATTTCAGTGACAATTTCCCTTGGTTGGGTAGCACAAGTAACCCTCCTTGGTGGAATTTTGTTCAATGGATATGCTAAGTACAAGCACTTAATTATAAAGTTTAAGAGCTAAGGATTTGGAGTAGAGTCTTGGCTTTATCACATAAGGCTGATTGAATCTGGACAAGTACCTTAAACCATTCTCTCTCTCTCTCTCTCTCTCTCTCTCTCTCTCTCTCTCTCATCTATCTACCATCTACCATCTATCTATTATCTATCATCTATCTATCTTTCTATCTATCATCTATCAATCATTTATCTATAATTTATCAATTATCTATCATCTATCTATCCATCTACTTCCTCTTCTGGAAAATAAAGACGGTTGTTCTCGTTTCATAGCTGTGGAGACAAAATGGGGTAAGCGTATAAAAGTGTTTACTGAACTTCCCTGGGCATAAGAGCTCAAATGAATAATTGCCATTGTTATAATTATTCTCATCACTCATGAAGGCTAACCCAGTAGCTTTTTGGAGGGCAGAACTTCATCAAAGCGTGCGTCTTAGGGCTGAGAACATCTCTCAGGAGCTACTGTGATTTTGGGGTTTCACATCAGGGGCTATGACTATTCTGGGTCCCCTGGGGCATCTTCGTTGCTTGGTGCTTATGAAAATTCAGCTACTCTCTGCTTTGCCTGCTGCTGCCGCCCCTGAGCCGCCGTCTACTCCTGCTCCACTGCTCTCCTCTGTGTATATGGATTGCAGGGCAGGGAATATTTCTATTTCTATTTCCTCACTGTGGTCTGAGTAGATTGTCTTTCTCCAGATGAATTTTAAGATTCTGCCTCATCACCAGCTTCTAAACCCTGGGGTCCCATATCAGCTATTTACACTGTGATTCATAACAGCAGCTAAGTTACAGTTATGAAGTAGCAATGAAATAATTTTATGGTTGGGGGTGACCATAACACAAAGAACTGTATTAAAGGGAAGTAGCATTAGGAAGGTTGAGAACCAACTTGAATTGTTTCACCTGTCGGGCTAGATGCTGTCATGGTTTTTCCCAGAATGTTAGTCTACACTATGGTCCATGGATGAAATTATATGTTTTTGGAATTTCTTGACCCCTGAAAAGAAGACTCTGAGGTCACAGGAAACCTTAACGTTGCTTTCAGTCCAGGGGGTACAGGAATATATAGAGGCCCAATACAATGTCACTGCAGATTCAGAAGAGAGGAGGCAACTACAGCTTGTTAGCTAGAATCTACTTTCCTGTATCACACAGCGCTGTTAACTGCTTTCATTTCCTCATCTGTAATATCAGCAACCATAAAAGAGAAACGTAATTCTTTCTCATTCTTAATCTTTCTATTGAAGATGTTTTTCATGATTATCAAAGTAATTTATGATCTTCACTGAAAAGTCGTTAACACATGAGAAATGTCAGTAGCAAATCCCATAATCTTGTATCAGTAACTTTATTACATGCACCTTCTATTTCTTCATCTAAGTGTGTGTGTATGTGTGTGTGTATGTGTGTGTATGTGTGTAACAGTTTGTGTTACTTTGAAGATCATGGAGGGTGAGTGATATATGAAAGATGTCTACCCTAGGAGGGAACAGTGGTGCTATTCTTCTTTGCCCCCTCTGTACACTGCTTTTATTATTTACATAGTACAATATAGCATCAATACTGAATAGCATGATTATGTGCAGTACATAAATATGAACTATCTGTACACATATGCAAATCTAACGTAGAACTAAGGTACATAAAACTGAAGCAAAACTGAATGTTTTAATAAAGAAAAACTGGGACTGAGCACTGCAGTAAATCAGGAGTAGTGCCTTGTGTACATACTTAACTATTTACAGATGAAGACAGGCATTACCACAGCACCAATCTAACTATACTCATTTATGTATAAAACCCACAAGTTTCATACATCACAAAACCCTTCCATTATAACGCAGAAGTGATATTACCAGACAAGCATCCGTGAAGTATACTGCCTTTTCTAGTTGTTATTGTACAGTGCTGTAGATAATGCAGCCCAGGCAATACACTCAAGAACACTAGAGTCCTACACCCAAATACAATATGATAAAGCAGCCCTCTGCAAGTGGTGCTGGATACCACCAAAGAAGTCTACTGCAGCCATGTTGATTATGATTGTCTACGCAGAAGGGTACAGTCACATTAAGAACTGAAGTCTTTAAAAAGCCTTTAAAAAGTCTTTAAACATTTCGTTCTTGAACCAAAACATTCAACAAAAGATGCACATGAAAAATTAACTGTTCAGTTACCTTTGCGACTTAAAATTCAGATGCATGCTATTTCAGAGCTGCTGTATGTGAAAACCAAACAGAGTTGAATTTCTTCTTGCAAACAATCCTAGTGTGATTCTGCGCTACAATTTTAGTGACAGTGATGCCATTCTACCAGTCAAGCTACACTGAATCTCCCCACTCCACCAGAGGCAGGGTATCCTTGTTCAATGTCTGTGCCCCTCAAGAAGAAAGGCAAAACTCATCAGATCCAAAACACCCAGATCCCAGGTGCATTTTTGGTCTCTGCTTCCCAGAGGTAGCCAGATCCGTACTCTGTTAGGAGACTCTTATCTAGCTAAGTTTACCCAAGAATGCATCGTGGAGGTGCGTTTTCTCCTCCGGCTTCATGCAAGCAGGCGGGGCTTTTGGACCATTGGGTTGATCACAGATAAGCTACAGAATGCCTTGCCTTGGGGCGTTTAGTTTCCCTTCCTTCACCTGTTGAGTCACGACCAGGAGTTGAAGTCCAGTCAAGCTGACTCTTGACACTCAACACAATTATCTCTAAAGATGAATTCTCTGAGTGACGCCCATCATGATAAGCTCAGGATTCAAATCTGAAGACAATTTAAATTTATTGCTTGTGCCAGTGTTATTTTCGGGAAGCAGATAAATCGAATAAGCTTTACATAATCCAAAGTCTTTGGTTTCCTAAAATGAGGAAAGGCGCTTTAGTGCAAAGAGTAATTAATTTCCTCTTCTTTAAGAGAGGATTATATTGACAGACGGTAGCTTGGATCTCAGCAATTGTATTGCTGAGAAAAGAGCACACTAACCCATCTGTTTTGAGGCCCCTTAGCCAAGAATAGAATGGGTGCATGCACATGTTGCCAAGTGGTCTGCAACTGTGGTCCATGCAGAACTGATACCTGATTGTCTTGACGCTCCAACTGAATTAACAATCTGGATAAAATGTGTTTTGTTGGTAAATAAGCTAGGAGATCACTGCATTCT
>JADRCC010573007.1:0-10073 GCA_019843855.1 Hylomyscus alleni | reverse complement strand
CAACACAGGCTGCGGCCACCGTTTCATTCTGACTGTGTTTCTCTGGGAAAAGTCTCAGGAGTTCTTTGGATAATTAAGAGAGTGCATTAAGTAAATGCTATTAAGAAACACAGAGCCTTCACAGACTCATACTGTACTCCTAAGGAATTTTTCCCTTCCCATTACCACATACACTGCTTAACCCCTCAGCCTGTTTGTTCCCCAGTACCCACTTTAGACACAAATCTTTAATTTCCTATTGAAATTGTCTCCTTTGGGCTGCTATCCTGCAGCACCTTAAGGGCGTGTGTGACCGTGCGCACGTATTCTCCTCCTGTGTTTTATACCTCTTCTGGTTATATTACCTTCCATTCCTCTGCCCACAGCTGGTCACCCCATTATCTCCGCTTCCTTCCACTGAGCACCTGCTAATTATACTTCATAATACCCTACAGAACCCAGCCAGCTCTTTATAGTTCTAGCTTGACTTTACAACCACACCTTTGGTTTCTCTTTAAACTGCCCACTCCAGGTTCATTTAAGAAGCCCATCAAAGATGCTAGGACCAGATTCACAAAAGGTCTGCAAAACCTTGCCCTCCAGTTCTCCCTCTTCCCCTAGTTTGCCTCCACACTCTCCAGTCCGCTCTCAAACGTACCCAATTTACAGCACAAACACATTTCATATGATGTCCGCTTGTTCTTTGTATACAACAGCACTCTTATCCCCGGATGTACCGCCCTCCTCTGCTATCCTTCAGTCAAATTAGTGACATTTCTTTTAAATCTCCTTGATTTTCTGAGGGTGAATTCATGCTCTGTTCTGGGCTTCAGTCCAGAGCAGTGGTTTTTCAGCTTCAGCATGCATCGCACGTACCTTAGAGACGTGTCAGAACAAGGACTGCTGACTCAGGTTGATTCAGCAGGTCTTGGGATAAGGGCCTGAAGGGCTGGTTGACCTGGTCAGATCCAGCACCTAGGATTTAGCCTCCCAGCCTCCCAGAACTGGCTGGACTTCTAGGTCACCTCCGATGCACAAAGGACCCCCAGCGACATGGTCGGTCAGCTTGTTACTAAGGAGCAATCTGCATGGGGTCAGGCTCTCTGGGTCTTAGCCACTCATCCTGAGTGTCCCCCACACTGGCAGGCAGATGGAGGCACCCTGCCTACTCAACACACCTGCCTCAGCTGTGCCGATCCGCCTTGCTCCTTGTGCCAAGAATACAGTCACTACTGCTCACACGAATTGCTTCACAGACCTTACCAAAATGTCAATGGAATGACTTCTAAGAGAGGGAATGATCGAAGCTCAAGAGTTGTAAGACCCCAGAACCAAAATGTTCTTAGAACTTCTATCTCCTGGAAGATCGAACTAAACAAGTACTCAATCCTGAGAATATAACTTTAAGAGAAAGTGAAGAAAAAAAAAGAGTCTCAGAGTTATTTGGAAACCTAGTACCACATTTTCAAAGATAAAACAGTGCCTTCAAAAAGGCAGAGAAATATGATCATAAAAAAAAAAGGAAATGGTTTGAGATTTTTTCTTCTGCCATCCAGGAATAAATCTCTCCGAGAACAGTTAGGCAATTTATCTTTTGACAAGCAACTGTGCAGAGACGTTTTTTTAGCAAGGGCTTGTCCCATAGTGCTCATATCACTAGGAGACTGTTAGCTGCAGGACACAGATGGATGGGCACAAGCCATAAGAAAAGCCCACTTGATAAAGTGACATTGCACTCCTTGGAGAGAACCCTTTTTTGTAACCATAGCAAAAGACAGAGAAAACAGGTTATCCTCCTTCCACCCATCCCCCACTTAAAAGACACCATTTTGGTTAGCCTTTATTAAGTCAAAGTTTCTTTCAAAAACCATATACAATGTGTTTCAAATTACGAAACATGTTTAAGACATTATCCCCCTCCCCTCACTTGGGGCATCTCTTAAGAAATCTGTTCAGTCTCCAGGTCTAATGAGTGTTAAACATCCCGAACGCTGCCTCTCCCCTTCAGTCTAAGGGGGTACTTGTCAGTTGCCCTCTTAAAAGTGCTTTTAAAACACATTGCCTCCCAGCCCTGCTCCCAGCAGCTAATTCTGCCAGACTTCTTTGATCTGAACCAGACCTGAACCATGCCTGAACCAGGCCTTTCCTGGTTCTTACAGGTCTTTCTAACCTACAGCCCAGACTACCTTGTTTCTGCAATTCCCTCGAACATCCAGGCAAATCAGAACAGGTGGGCTTCTGTTGGCTTGCAGGATACATTAATACCTTTATAAAAATTATCTGATATTAAACCTTGTAACAAGACATTTCTGTTTCATTGTGTCTGTTTTGTTTTGGTTTTGTTTGGTTTTGTTTTGTTTTGTTTTGTTTTTTTACCAGAGTACCACACAAAGAGACTTACCAAAAGCCTTTTAACGATCAAACTAGCAACTTGCAATTTTTTCAAATTATAGAGATAGCAGAAATGGGAAATGCTAATGAGTTTTAACCTAAAAAAATGACCCAAGAGTTTCAACAGTTTGCATGTCTAAACAAATCCTCTCTCTATGCCTTCCAGCCTCCTACCCAGGAAATAGTGGGGCTCAGCACTTCATTACAAGAATTAAGAAAAAGAGGATTATCAGGAGATAAAAATCGACTGTTCCCAGGGTAGGATTTACCCTTGGTTTTCAACATAGCTAGGTTTCTGGTCATTAGAAGACTGCTAAAGAACTTTAGCATCTATGTGGGAAAAGAGAAATACTACTCTCTCTTTTTCGTTATCCAGGGGTTCTTTTGGCTTAAACGTATACTCCTGTAACTCAAGATTTAAAATAACTGACATTCATTCTTAAATTTCCTTCACTAATAAAATTTACTTTCTTTTTATGTTAATTTGGCTTGAATCATATTATTTTTCTTCAAAATTTTTTGTCTCCTTAGACTCAAAGGACCCTCAAGTTAAAAGTGGAATCTGAGGCAACTCAGAAAGCAGTCAAGGCATACATCTTTACAATAGGTTACTAAAGACACTGGATTGCAAGCTGGTGGTAGCACAGGCCTTTAATCCCAGCCCTCAGGAGGCAGAGGTTGACAGATGGAGATCCGTCTACTGAGTGAGTTCCAGGACATCTAGAGCTACACAGAGAAAAACCCTGTCTCAAAACAAAATAAAATAAGACATTTGACTATTTGATTTTTGTCATCAGGAAGATAAAATGTTAAATACTTCTTAGGAATGTGTGCTTGGCAAACTACCGGATTATAAACAAGGAAACTATTAGGTTATCATTCTCCCAGTACTTATAGACTGTCAAACAATATTCTCAATGCTTCGGCCATGATGATTTCTTTTAAAACCCCCAATAGCTGTCAGGAAAATATCTTTACTTCCAAGTTTCAGACAAGAAGCTAATTCCCGGGGAGGGGAAGTTCACTAAGTAAGCAAGTTTTCACAAAAACTCTGTCAACAGAAGTGACAGACCATATAGCAGCTGAGGGGCAGGGCAGTGGTGATCTTAACACAATATATCAAGACGTAGAACAGAAAAGAAGTCAGAGAGAAATTAAGCTAAGGCATATGGAACTTGAAAAAAATAGATCATTTGTATTGCTAATGTAGTTCTTAATTTATTCTCCCTGACTTCAATAAACTTAAGGTCATCCCCCTAAGGACTCACTCACCAGAGTCAAAAGTTTGACTCTTGGCTTCACAAAGAAGCCAGTTTTTAAAACATGAATTTCCCATTGACATGCGTGCATAAGAAAGACAGTGTTAGCACTAAGGGCTGCTTTTGAAAAGCGTGGGGTGAGGAGGGTGTGTTTTCACGAATCTGAGCTGAGCACAGTGTTTGCAGCTGCCATCAATTGCTTCCTGGAAAGGAAGCGCGTGTTTGTGTTCTTCCTCCGTCTTCTAATTTTTTTTTTTTTAATTTCCAAGAATAAATACAGTTAAATTGAGGGTTGGTAGAGTAATTTTCAAAGTCTATTCTGATGCCCTGATATCCACCATCTTTTAAGCAGAACTTTCTCCCAGTTGCCCTTGTTGGGTATTTTCTGTGTGCTGATTGTATAAAATACTAGGCTCCTCACAAAACTCTCATGATGGGGCTGGAGAGACGACTCCACGATGAAGAGCACTGGCTGTTCCTCTAGGGGACCAGAGTTCTATTCCCAGAACCCATATAACTGCTCACAACAGTCTAAACTCCAGTCCCAGGGCATCTATGTTCTCTTTTTATTTCCCTGGGCACCGGACACCAACATGGTACGCAGACACACATGCAAGCAAAATCCATAAGATAAATTGACAATTATTTTTTAATCCCATGAGGTTGCCTACACTCATCTTCCTCAGTACTTCCTGAGGTGCCCGAAGAGCCCTGGTCAGTTCGAAGGCCGTGACTTTCTTTCAGGTTTCCACCTCTGCTGGGAAGTCGCAGGCAGCCTCCTCTGGTTGGCTGAAACAGGAGACTGTATTAACACTGTCTCACTGGCTTGCGTGTTGAAAATTGGACGGGAAATGAAGGAACAGTGGTTGGAAATTACACCCCTGGGTATTAGAATCACCGTATCACAGCAGGTGGCTGGGTGGAACTCTGCACAGGGGCCATAGACCCAGATTTCTTCACCATCCTTCTCACCAGCCACACATTTTTCCACTGCCAGTCTCTGCATGCATCAGCTACTTATTTTCCAATACGTCCTGATCATTTCTTTTCTTCCTGTCACAAATGTGTGTGTGGATAGATAGATAGATAGATAGATAGATAGATAGATAGATAGATAGATATAGATATAGATATAGATATAGATATAGATATAGATATAGATATAGATATAGATATAGATATATCCGTTCATGAATGGATAAATGTAACTAGGCTATGTTTGAGACGGTGTAACAAAAGGTTATGTTTTGGTGTCAAAAACCAAATTTGCTAAGGTGGTTGTATCTGCTCTGGATGGTAGGAAATGGTTCCTCTGCGACCTGAATGAGGACACAGTTAGGGACTGAATGACAGGGAGATTAGCCCAGCATCAACAGAGAGCAGAAAAACAAGCGTGCAGACAAAAGTTTATGTGATAGGGGACCCTCAGGACTTGAAGTATGAAGAGGCAGAAATAGAATCAGATGCCTTGGGGAACAGCATCTACCTTTGATGGCATCACTTCTTTTCAGGGAAGCATGGCTCCTTTTGAATTTTTCCTTCAAGTTACTGCTTCTGTCATTGGGCCTAAGAGATTTTTTTTCAAACCTTGGATGAAACTTAAGCGTACACTTTCCAAAGGGTGCTCTTCTATACTGTCTTCATTCTCACCTTTAAGAACCCTACCTTGTATGACCATGGCAACATGGCAAACTTCTTCTCTAACAGAGCTGCTAGTCTGTTAGCTCGTCCCTCAGACATTTCTTATTGAAATAATAGGTACCAAGCTCATTGGAAATAGAAAGTTAGCACTATAATGATATTGTCTGTGCTAAGAGTAAACCTCAGAATGCTGTAATAACTGCTCTAGAATGAGAGACCACATGCAATATTGACTGACACAGGCATAGACTTCTGTTCCATTTAGGAGGGTTAGAAAGTTGATTTTGTTTTGTTTGTTTAGTTTTGTCTTATTTGGGGTTTTGTTTCAGAGCCTCTCTCTCTCTCTCTCTCTCTCTCTCTCTCTCTCTCTCTCTCTCTCTGTAGTCCTACTCAGACCTCAAGATCCTCTTGCCTCTGCATCCTGAATGATAGCCTTATCGGTGTGTCCAACCATACCTAGACCAATGTCCCCTTGAACATGGACTTTTGAATTAGCCAAAAGACCTTGAATTTGAAATCCATTAGAAAAAAATTTAAGTCATTTACCATGTCCAGTCTCATTTTTCTCAGCTACAAACTGGCCATGATAACAATCCTCTCACAGATGACTAAAGTCTAGGATGAGTTGTCAAGAAATCTACCAGCACAGAGAACGTGAATGAACAAAAATATTGTTATTAATCTATTTGACTGATATTTTCACCCTAGAACAAAGGAAAAAAACAAGATTTGGTTTTTGTTTGTTTGTTTTATTTTTCCAACCAAGTACCTGGCTTACTTCCTTATAACCAAGTAGAGTGAATTACTCTTCCCTTGCCCTTTCTCTGCCCCTTGGATAACTCTTATTTTTTTATCTTCTGCTGTAGAACTTTTGTTTGCATGCTTGTTTTCTTGTTCCAGACTAGGAGCTTTTAGAGAACAGGGAATATATTGTTAGCATGGTGTTTCCAATGACTAATGCTCTGCTAGGACATACTGAATTGTTAGTGTGTCAACTTGCTTGGCAATGGGGTATGCAACAATTAGCCGAGTCATTATTCAGGGTGTGTCTGTGCAGATGTTTGGCTTGAGATTGAAATTTGCAGCTAGTCTTAAGATTGGTCAACATAAACCTTGAGATTTCCTTCCTTCTTTGATAATATAAGCCAACTCACTTTCCAAGATTTTATTTTTACTTTTTAAATATATGTCTGTCTGTGTGTGTGTGTGTGTGTGTGTGTGTGTGTGTGTCTGGGTGTGTTAGCTCTGAAAGAGTAGTATGAGCTCTTGATTGCCAAACCATCTCTTCACCTCCTAAGTCAATAACTTACAGTAAATCTTTCTATATGTAACATTGATTGATATGATATGACTAATATGGGATGGATTTAGTTGATCTCCCTGGATGGAAAAGCATTATAAGAACACTTGGAAAATTTACTTTGGTCACTTTGCCTTCTGAAAAACAAAAGAGTTTTGACATTTCAAATTTCCCCAAATAAAAGCTGTCTCATATTCTCTTATTGAATATACTTAAATGATGAAAATATTCACATATTTTTACTTACTATCTAGGAGGGACTACTCTTCTTTGTTTGGTTTAGTTTTGAAGCTCTATTCCCCTGGCTGACCATGAACTCTCCATCCTCTTCATTGGTTTTCCCAGTGATAGTTGTCTGTCATGTACCATTGAATCCAGCTTTTAAACATTTCCCTAGGAAAAATCAGTTTAAGGTTTCAAATGTAACTTCTGTCTTTAATCCTGAAATCAATTTCTAATGAAGACTTGCAGATCTGGATCTTACTGGGGATGAGTGGAAAGACAAAAATGTCAAAATGACTTTCTGGATATTAAACAGCTGTTTTAAAAGTTCCATGATTTCAGAGTATGTGACTAAGACACATGTGGGTTAAATTTTCTTAAAATATACAAGGTTTGAAGAATTAAGAGAAGCCTGGTTTGGCTCTGATCGACTGAAAGCATTTGCAACCCAGTGACCATCCTCTCTGTGTCTCTTTGTTAAAGCTTCTTTCTGGCAAACTCTTCACTCTTATGAACTCAACATCTAGAAGACCAGGCCTGGACTGAGAAAGTAGTTGAAAAGTGAGTCGTGAGATCAATTGTTTCTGAAACTGACAGACCATGTAGATTGAAATCACCACTCCTGTTATTTATTTACAATTTCATTCTTCAAAAAAATATGAGGCTGTTTTCAAATGATCTTCAAAGCACACCTTTAAAGATGAATATTTGTATCTTCCTTCCTAAGTAGAATATTAGTTCTAGATTTAAGAATTGTTTGACTCTTTATTTTTGACCCCCATTAAAGAGAACTTCTATACTTTCCTTGTAAATGTATATGCTTTCTAGGAGAGAAAAATATTATAATTATTATTATTAAAATCACTAAAGTCCCAGAAAAGTCAGTAAATGTATATTCAAGCAATCTTCCCAGAGATGTTTCAGCCTCCATGAGAAGTATGAATTCTCGTTTTTACTCACCTGGTCTCAAGTTCAGAGGTACATGCAGGTTTACTCACTGCTTTTATACTTTTACATTGGACATTGTTCTTTACCAAGCAAAAATTGTTGAGTATATGATAGGTGTTTGAGGACTAAACTGTCTACAATATTTAGTTTTATTGTTTTCATTTTATTTTTTATGTGTAGTCTGTACAAATTTCTGTATATATATATATATGTAGGTCGTTTTAAAGACATGGCATGGGATTCCTTGGAGCCTGAGTTACAGACATTTGTAACCCACTGGACATGGGTTCTAAAATCCTAACACAGAGGATGATAAAACAATAAAGACTACTAAGCAATGAGTCACCCTTCCAGTCTGTGCTGTAATTACTAAAAAAAAAAAACAACAACAACAAAACTGCAGTGCATCCTACTGTGTACACAACTGGGCAAGCTCACCACCATACATACCACCATGGTGTGCTCTCTGCACAGACATCTAGTCATTAACTGGGCCAATAACTGAAGCTCCCAAAGCTGCTTCCCCAACAAAACTCCTAAGTTTTAATAGGCTTGTTGTATAAAGAGAGGACAAAAGAATCAGCACAAGGGGATTCCAATGTTGCTGTCCCATGACAGTCAGCAACAAGCGACTGTTGAGTACTTAACATATGCAGGGCAATACCTGGGCTGGTGGGAACAAACTACAAGTCCCTGTGCAGAACTGCCCAAACCTTGGAGATTAACAGACAGTAATTTCCCTCTCCACATATGTGTGTATGTTTTTATGCATATTTACAGAGGTACAGAGAGGGGGGTTGTACTGGCTGGTTTTGTGTGTCAACTCGACACAGGCTGGAGTTATCACAGATAGGGAGCTTCAGTTGGGGCCGTGCCTCCATGAGATCCAACTGTGGGGCATTTTCTCAATTAGTGATCAAGGGGGTAGGGCCCCTTGTGGGTGGTGCCATCCCTGGGCTGGAAGTCTTGGGTTCTATAAGAGAGCAGGCTGAGCAAGCCAGGAGAAGCAAGCCAGCCAGGAACATCTCTCCATGGCCTCTGCATCAGCTCCTGCTTCCTGACCTGCTTGAGTTCCAGTCCTGACTTCCTCTGGTGATCAACAGCCATGTGGAAGTGTAAACTGAATAAACCCTTTCCTCCCCAACTAGTTTCTTGGTCATGATGTTTGTGCAGGAATAGAAACCCTGACTAAGACAGGGGTCCTTGATAATTACTCAGAAAATGAAAGAAGCATGTAAGAAAAACACCAATGCTTAAAAAAAACAATAACCATTTCAGAATCTTTGAGAATGACCTGTCTCTTTTCTTTCAGGATAGACACGGGAGATACACAAAGGATATTAGGAAGAAGAGAGACAGAATGAAGAACATTCTGAGCATCCCATGTCTCTGTTAATGCTGTCATTTAAGAGATTAGCACCCTAGACCAGGTAGCAATTACAAGGGTGAGCACAGAAAGTCAGGATCTTTGGAGTCTGCAGCTGCCACGTTCTTATTATCCCATCTCTGCATTCCCTCTGTGACAGCCCTTCTACAGAAATGCTTCTCTAGTGACAAGAATTACACTTTTCCCAATAGATCACAAACCAATAGTTCAATAAAATGTATACAAAAATAGGAAAATAAAAAAATCTTAATTTTTGTTACAAAATCTACCATACATTCAGTTGTTTTAATGAGTAGAATAAGTCTAATGTGGATTTAAACACACACACACACACACACACACACACACACACATAGGGCTGGCAAGATAGCTTTCAGTAATGTGTTTACCAGATAAGCATGAGGACCAGAGTCCCATACCGAAATCTCATGAAAATAAACAAACAAACAAACAACAAAATCTGGGTATGGTAGAAACAGTTGTAATCTCAGTGCTGCAAAATCAGACACAGGAGGATGCCTGGGACTGGACAGCTATCATTGCTTACTCTATGAGCTCCATGTCATTGATACACCCTGTCTCAAAACCAAAGTGGATTACTCCTGAGGAATGCCAGTCCAAAGGTTGTCCTCTCATCTCCACAGACATACACACACATATAAACACACACATGCACCTATGTGAACTTGTAAACATACACACAGCTATAGATGCTATTCATTAGAACAGGTGTGTTTCATGAGACAATATGGACAACTACTAGTATATGTGTCACGGGAATATCTAAAAAAAAATGAATCTACCCCCACAAATTCTCTTTCCTGCCCGATCACGTTCTTCAGCTGGTACAGTCCGGCAACACCATGTCCTGGTGGGCTCTTGCTATTTTCTCCCATCTAGCAGCCACATCTCACTCACATGCAACTCTTTACACACCCCCATAATC
>JADRCC010573006.1:0-17970 GCA_019843855.1 Hylomyscus alleni | reverse complement strand
ACTTACTAGCTAGGAGCTCTGTCCCAAATGTGGCTAGCCCAAGGAATGTTCAAAAGTCAAAATATGCTCTCTACAGAATGATTTTGCTTTTGTACCATTTTAAAGTAAAAAATAAAATCACAAGTTGAGCTATGATAAGTACATTGAGTCTCTGTTTACGTTGGCTCCAGCTTCTTGTGAAGTTAATATCTCATGTAACCATAGAACATTTATCAAAGCTAAGAACATGATATCTATATGCTCTGTTAAATAATCTCCCGATGTTGTTGGCTCTCATCAGTTTCCCCTCGTACCCTGTTCAGGACACAGTCCAGGGTTCTATGAGATTTTCCTTTCCACAATGCCCTTGCATTCCTCTGTCTGCAGTAGTTCCTCAGCCCCGCCCCCTTATAACATTGTCCCTTTGAAGGCTACTCTAAGAGGTTTGTAAAACACCCTCCAGTTTGTGTTACTCTAAAGGATTTCTTGCTATTAGATTGTGATTGTGGATTATTGACCTCATTATTTAATTAGGTTCTCTTTGTCTTTATGTTTAGATCTATGATTGTCCCCAAATCTATTTTTATATTCTTTCTATTGAGAAAAACCTACTAGCATTTCCTACTTGTATACTGTCAAACCTTTTGATGAATCTGGGGACAAATGAGTTTTGAGAATAAGAAATCTTTTGGTGAAGCATGTATGTGTTTCTGTCCATTTGTCTTTGTTGCCTGAGTTACATAACAGATTTTTACATATAAAGACCTTGCACAGTCTTTCTTAAGATCATTCTGGAATGTTATCATTTTAAAATATTTTTGTAGGAAGTATTTTTAACTGCTCTTATAATGTTTAGTTGCATCGTGTGTACTGTCTTTGGTTAGGTATGGAGTTATATTTTCTACTTTTTTGTGTCTTTTTGTGTCATTTTTAGTAAATTGTGTCGTCTGAGCAACTGACTTACCCTTAATTGTAGTCTGCTGTCACTCCCCCGTACTTTTCCTTACTATGCAGTGAGCAGTGATGCCCACCGTGATGCGAGTCTGCTATTGCTAATGCACATTTTCCTGTTTAAACAGGTCTTGATCAGTGTTGCTGAATGGTTACCATGGTTAATATTCCCAAATAATTGACTAATAGCTTCGCTCTTTCTTTTTCTAGTTGTCAATTTTGTATTTTAGAAAAAGTCCTGGAACCTTCTTCTATATGTCTGGATTAAGTTTGTGGTACTATATATTTAAGTTTTTGTCTTAAAGGAACTACTGGTTAATTAGTAAGAGGAGGGTGTTTAATTAATATGAATTACCTTTAAGAATATGGGTTAGTTACAAAACTGTTAAGTAAATTGAACTTAATGTCAGTTTTCTAGTATGAAGAAAAGTCACCTGTAGATGGAAAACCACCTCCACAAGCATAGCTGCTTGCTGTTAGCAGCAGCTGGGTGGGAGATTGGATGTGTTCATAGAAAGAACGATCCTACGTCCCACAATTTATTTTAGAATTGTCAAAGCAACACCTCTGTAAATATGTATACAAGAGGGCATACAGCATATTCTCTTTGCACAATTAGCTTTATTTGAGATGAGAAAATTACACATCTCATTTTAGTTGATATGTCCAGCCATTGCCATTAATGTGAGAAACACACTCATTGCCTTTGAGATTGGCATTAATAGTCCTGTGCTCCTGGGTCATCCATAGAAGGATGTTCCAGTTGTGGTTTTTCTCCATTTCTTTAGGAGATGGAGCACAATGGAGAGAAATTATTTTATAGTACTACTGGAGGGATCGGTGATTATCATCCACAGTCCCAGAGTGAAGACTGTAACTGAGATGCACCGTGAGCTGTGTCCGTAACGGTTAGGGTGGACAGTATATCCTGCCTTTCAGAGCACAGCAGCTAGGCATTTTTATGCCCCAGATGAAAATGGCCTCTCCCCGCCCCCTGAGGCTTAGAAGGATATAAGGTCTCCTTGCAAAAGTTCTTTGGATGACAGAGGAAACCCATATGTTTTTTGCTCATACTAAATATTTTATTTTATTTTTTTTACTGAATTAGGATTTTAGTTGATTGTATTCTTTTGTACCTTCCAAAAATGAGATGGGAACATAGAAATTTGCTGTTGGAAGCTAGTTCTATTAAGATTTAATTTCAGACAACTGCTTACATTCACCCTATGTAGTGTGTTGAGACCAGCAGTTGTGTGGGGGCTCCTCCACAGTGGCATGCAGGGGACACTTGCTTTGTATGTGTCTGTTTCAACACTCCATCAGCATTGATTTTCAGAATAAATGGATGAATGAATGAAAATTGTGAATGGATTTAAAAAATGGAAGCAATTAATATCCCAAACAGAGCTGCTGGGGTGGCTAGATAGTATTCTGATCTAGAAGGTTGGGGCCAGACATCATCACAATGATTTGATCTGTTATTCTGCCTGCTAAGGTACCCAAGACTTAGAAGTTGGATAATCAGGCAGTGGACATACTTCTCGTAGGGTTTTAAAAACACAAGAAACAATGAAAAAGTGGTTTCATTTAAATAATTACAACTTATTAGCTGGGGATGACTGTGTACTCTTGACTCTCCCTGCTATGCCTCCCAGCCACTGAGATTGTGTGTGTGTGTGTGTGTGTGTGTGTGTGTACCACGTGCAGCCTTAGGAGTCATTTTAAATAGTTCAGGGTATTTCAGACTTCAGCCTGTCTCTGTCACTGAAGGAAGATGGCGTTTCAAGAACTTTTCCTAGTGACTTCACATTCCCTTCCTCCTAACCAGGAGATCTGCAGCCGTGCAAGGGCTCACAAGGAGGGAAATACACTCGGCTTTGTTCTGCAATGGCAACAGAACATATTTTTTAAATAATAGGAGAGAATCACAGGTTGAAGGATCAGTAAATTATTTATGTCCCTTAGGAAACCACACTGAAGGAGGAACGCTGTGTTTTCTCTTCCTTCCCCTCCTCCCTTTTATCAGAATTGATTGTGATTTAGCACGTTGCCATTTGGTTCTATGAGAATTTGTTAGGAGTTTTTCCTTCTTCCTAGGATTTTTATTTCAGTAATATTTTCATGTAAGAGTCGAGTAATAAATTCCAAACAGATTTGTGTGTGTGTGTGTGTGTGTGTGTGTGTGTGTGTGTGTGTGTGTGTGTGCGCACGCGCACGCTTTTTGGGGGCAGAAAAATGCAGTGTCCTGTCAAGCAGCAGGCTGTAGCCCATCACTTACTTGTCTTACTGGATAATGCTGTGTCTCACGCAGGCGCTGTGGAGGGCTCCTCCTGTTAATGAGATGGTGTCCGGTTACTAGCACCCAGAAGCATGGTTAGGGCCATGTCTGGGTTCCTTTCTTAATGCTGACAATCAGGTACCATGTTTGGCATCTCAGTCTTAGAATCACTAAAGAATCTGAGCCGTTGTAGAATAGAGTTTTGGGAGCTTAGAGTCCAGACCCAGGGCTCGAGGCTGGCGCAGGGAAAGAGGGTGGTCCAGACCCAGGGCTTGAGGCTGGCACAGGGAAAGAGGGTGGTCCAGAGCATCCTAGGATGCTGTTGCTGGAGCTGAGAGCAGGGAAGGATTAATGTGAGTGGGTAGAATCTTTTCTATTTGCTCTCCCAGACAACTTCACTCCACCTTCCGTGCCATGGAAACCCTCCTGTAAGAACCACCCTGTAGCCTCCTGCCTTTTGGCATCAAGCTGAGTTCAAATAACCAGGGTGTCCTTCAGGCATGAAAGTCAGTGGGCCTGTGACAGGGGTCTAAGGCAGGAGGTTAGGATTGCCAGACTGGCATGGGCCCAGCAAGACCCTGTCTTAAAAAGAAAAAAGATAGGAAGGAGAAAGGCACACAGGGAAGGATTTCCTAAGCTGTGCAGAGTCCTGAGCCCTCCTGTGGTTGCTCAGATTCTGCGCCATCATCGTCATAGGTCATGATACTCAGAAGCAGGAGTCATCAGTTTGGCCCACGATGGGCCATTGTGGCTTGGTTAAGGTGGCACCTACAAGTTCTCTCCGCAGAAGTCACTAGTAAGTACTACTAACATGTGCATTTGAGGCTGGTGGACACTGTATCTCTCCACGGAAGTTACAATTAAGTACCTGCATTTGAGGCTTGTGGACACTGCATTCCTCACCCTGCTTCCACACACTCACTGATGGCCCTTGCCTGAGCCACTGCATGCGTCAAAAGCTCATGACTTCTATGTTAATTAATTGGCATTTCTCTGTTTACTACGTAGCATTCCTTTGTAAGAGAGACTTTTTCCTTCTACCTTTCAAATATACTGAATTGGTATGAACTCATGGAGTTGTGCTTCTTTAATTAGATTGTGGCCATTCATCCATATTATTTTTACATTTACTAGATTCATCCCATAGAAGATGCTCTCTGGGCTAGCTCGTTTCCTTTAGACACATCCTCGTCATTCCTGTGTTTGGTACAAGGCCTTCTAGAATTCTCTTGCACACGCATTTCATGTACTCCACATGCCTGTCTGCATACACATGCACACTCCTGTTGATACATGTCTGCATACACAAGCACACCCTTGTGATGCATGTCTGCACACACATGCATATACCTGTGAGGCATGTCTGCATACACAAGCACATACCGGTTGGTACAACACTATTATCTGTCCGTCTACCTTGCTATTCAATAAAGAGTTAGAGCCTGTACCGACATCTTGACTTCCATATTCATTGCACTGTTCATCTTTATTCCCCTCCCCAACTCTGTGTTTCCAACATTATTTTTCCCTGACAGCAAGAAAGCTGCTGCATCCACTGCATAGTGTACTTCCTTTGTTGCTGAATATTACAATAATCATTCAAAATTGATATTTCATTCTTCAAAAACAATCAGACCTACTCTTCTTTAGTGTTTGTTTGCTATAATTCTTTATGCCCTGTGAAAGTTTGGCATAGCACAACATGGTACAGTGGTAAGGGTGGCAGAATAAGACCCCATCCTTTCCATTAATCTGTGTCAGCTTCCCAGCCTTCTTTTTCTCTCTGAATGAAAGGAGAAAGGTACAGCTGGCCTCATTTGCTGTCTCTGAGAGCACATTGGACCCTAGAGGGATGACTTGCTGCTCTTGCATAGAACACAGATTCAAGTCCTAGCACCTACATGCTTGCTTACAACCACCTTAACCCCAGTTGTAGGAATGTCCTTTTCTGCCTTCTACAGGCAAATGGTGAGTGCATGCTAAATGCACATATGTGCACTTAAAACCATCATTCACATAAGAGAAAAATAAATAAACCTTTCAAAAAATGATAACAGTGAGCCCAGACTGTAACAGGGTTCAGATTCATGGGGGATAAGGTATGTGGATGGAGGACTTTTTTAATCTCCTTTGTTTGTTTACACTTAGTTCTTGCCTCTGCAAAGAGAACACCTGTCACGTGCCTCTGTGTACTCCCCTGTCAAGGAATGTGTGGGCCAGTTAACTGCTACATCATAAGCCACCATTAAACAACACAACAAAGCAATAATCTGTTTTGCTCATTAACATACAATTTGGTCTGGTCAGAAATTATAGCCTAATATAAAAGTAGGCTAAAAATTTGCTTTCCCATGTTATGTATCAAGGACACAGTGTCCCATGAGAATCCATTTATCACTGAATTTGAAATTTCTTGATTGAATGTGTGACTTTGTGTCTCTCTCCCGCTGATCTCAGGGGCTTATTTGGTTGAAATACAACTATATTTATTTGTATTGAAATTCTGACCTTATGAAACTATGTGATTGGCAGGGATCCTGATGAAGAAGTCTTCAGAGTTAGTGATGCAAAGAGGTTATTTATTGGGTCCTAATGAGGCATACAGCCTGTTTATAAATATGACGTTATGTTATATGGTATTCAGAAGCATACGTGCCCTGATTGTGATCTTGATTAATAATTTTTATCAATGTAAATGACAAAGTAGTAGTGTGGGCTGTGCTTGTGATCACACATAAAGCTTAAGCTGAAGGCTGATCTATTGATACTTCTATAAGCAGATTTGTTCCTACGGGCTGCTGACAATTTCCCCCGTATGTTTCTGTTAACGCAATGTTCTAATGTTAATAAAAAGAGCCCCTTCGGGGGCCAGTTACTTAGGAAGTTAGGACTGAGTCTCCCCAGGGAACGTCAATGTAACCTTCATCTCCTTTGGGCTGAAACAATGTATCCTTCCCATTGATCTTGGAGTCATTAGAAGGAATCCTCTGCTGTGACCCAGTGACCAGGCTGAAGGAGCTCCCCCTCCCCCCTTGCACTTGAGTACTTGGCTCTGCCAGTCATAATTCTGCCACTTTTAACAGGACATCTTGATGAATCATCAGAGGAGTTAACCTTTACCATGTCAAGCTCGTAAAATGTTAAAGCGCCTTCAGATACCCAGTTCTTAGAATTCAACACCACAGCACAGTGTCATAGTTCTCTGACACCAAACATAGATAGTCGGGTTTGTCCCTGTGCTACAACTTAAATGTCCATAAATGTCCAGCTGGTGGCTGAAAACCCAGTCCGAAGCCCACCTCTTCTGTCTCTTGATTTTGTACATGAGGATGTCTCTTCGCTCTCCTGCCTGTGCTTCTTTCTCTGTAAGATGGGATAGTAACGCTGATGTGGGATCTTTAGGATTGTGCCACCCTAACATCTGCCATGGTCTTACCATCCCAGTCATGGCTCCTAATAGCTGACATCACCATATTTAAAATCTGGCCTCACTGTTAACTCATCTTCTGGCAAGAACAGCACACAAAGGGCAGTCACCAGGGTTTTGTACGTCTAATGGCTGATGTTTCTATTTGAGTTCTTCTCTTGACTTTGTAATGGCTTCCAGAAATGTAAGAATGGCCTGAACTCAGATGACTCAAGAGAAAGGATAGGAGGTGTGTTAAATATCATTAGAACCTGAGAGTTCTTTCCTCTTTTGTCTCCAGCCGCACATTCCTCAGGACTGGATTTAATATTCTTTTTCTCATGCATATCATCTTATTCATCAAATGCAAGGCAAAACAACAAAAATAATAAAAATTGTATTTCTGTAGTGGCAGAGGAGGGTGTGATACATAGTAACATCTGGACAAAACTAAAACACAGTCATCAGAGTCTGAGTCGCTCTATGATTGCTGGCTGAATTCCCAGTGATGGGACAAGGGAGAGCAGAGCTTAATTTTTTCAGTTGGTTTACTGCAGCCCTTAACAAGTGTGGCTGTTAGTAAATAGACAGTTAAATTAAACTCATGAATATCCGTTACTGTTCTTAAGATAGAAATGGAAACAAAAGCCTGGTACTGCTATTGGTGCCTGTATTGATGTGTGGAAATGGACAGGGCACTGCGTTCTTATTCGGGATCCAGGAATGAACACAGGAGAGCAGAGAGGACAAACAGGAAGCTGGTGCACACCCTCATCTGACAGGCACTCGTAATTTCTAAGCAGAAAGGCAGGAGTAAGCAGGGCAGTCTCTATGAAAGAGTTGGAGCATGTTCACAGGCCACTGGCCTTGACCGTCCTGGCTGGCTGCTCTCTGTGACAATCAAGGTTGTTGCATAGGTTCCCAGTAGAAGCTCTCTTCAAAGCAAGCATAGGTTGGCATAAGCCTGAGCAGGTGTCTCTGTTAGGACACGGGCACCAGGTGTCAGGAAGAGCAGAAAGGCCTTGTGGGAGAGAGAGACCATCACATCCCCACATGTTACTAGAGACAGAGTCTCTTCATCTGGGTTCTGCCATGAGGGAGATGGAGAGGAAGTCAACAGAGAAGAAGAAGAACATGAGGACCATGTAGACCAAGTTATGGTTGCAGAGTTATATAGGCCTGTATGACTGAGGCCCAGGTGAGATGTCTTCCACAAAGAGAAGGATTCCTAGGGTGGGGTCCAAGGAACATGAAACAAGAGTTTTCTACTGAATAAAGAGACAAAATGCCCAAGCTACCAATTTTACTTGCATTGAAAAATAAATCAATAGAAAGTTAACCCTCTTGTAATTGATAACTGCATTAGATGTCTAAATAAGAGCACTAAAATGGCAGTGTTCAGGGCCAGATATTTCTCAATCAGTTGGTGCTTGTCTCGCAAGATGCAGGGAGTGAAGTGTGCAGGATAAATTAATTCAAAACCGCATGAAAAGTCCCCAAGCCAGAGTGTATTTTTGGATAGGCTTCTTTTCTTCTGTAGTCTAAATTTAGCCACGCCAAATGTATTTATAAGTGCTGTCCCATCCAACCTTTAGAAATGAAGGGCTTGCCATTTCATAGGAGATGTGGGTTTCATTGTCAAGGCGGGCAGGGTGAGATGTCCATTCATAACTATCCTTCAAAGGTGCAGACTCTACCTTGCTGTGTATTGAGCATAGAAGAGAAGGTTGGGTCTCAGCCCTGGTAGGGACAACAAACTTTGGGGAACCCCATATTTCACACCCAGTAGAGTATAGATGGAAAGCTATCTGAAATGGCAAAGGTAGTTTCCATGAAACGTGAGAGAGAAGAACAGAGCTTTCTGATGTGGGTTGAAGCTAGTAGGGAAGTTGTGGAAGATAACCAGTTGGTTTCAACTTGGTGAATTTAAGCAAGGAGCAGACACTGATGCATTTTTCTCTGTGTAGAGTAGACATGACTTAAAAAAGATGCCAGAAGATGTCAGCTAAGCAAAATAAATACAACAGAGGAGATCTCCATATTAGATGCAGAAACACTCTGGATTGGCAGCATTATCTGGTCCTTTCCGTTTGGAGCGGTGTGATGAGGAGGCAAGTCCATGGGGGTATTCTGTCTGTTAGATAAGACCCTTCAGACCTACAGGATACACTTGGTTCAAGTGACGACCTTAGCGTAAAGCTTGGAGATGCCTTTATCTCTCAGTACATCAGAATAGTAGATTAGGATGAATTCTTTCAAGATCTAGTTAAATAAAGCCAGTAGGTTCGATTGTGGTTTTCCTTGTGTCTTAATCTCCTAGTGCATTTCTGGAAGCCTTTGTATAGTTTATTACTACTTATGTCTCAGTACCTAAGCTATGATTTTTAAATGAGACATAATTTGGTCTATAAATCAAGAGATGCAGTAGATGAGCATCTCTGGTCTGAAATTCTGGAATGTGGAAGTGCCATGACATCTTAAACTTTGGGAACTCTAGCACGAAGCTCATAGTCTGATAGTTCAGCATCCACAACCTTGCTTTGTGCATGGAATTAATAAGAAAAATACTATGTAAAATCATCTTCAGGGTGTATGTATAAGGTTACATGAAACAAGTGAATTTCAGATTCAAACTCCAGTCCTATCCCCAAGATGCCTTGTTATGCCTAAGAAATATTTCTAAGTCTGATAAAACAGTGAGATATTCAAACACTTCTGGCCCAAAGCATTTTGAGTCAAGAAAACTCAGCCTATACCATCACCATATTGTATTTTGATCATAATATTTTATTTAAAATTTAGACACAATTTTTAATAAATAAAAGATATCTACATATTTTGCTATGTTTCAGATACCCAAATTTTTAAATGCACTCTCCAAACAGGCTTTTGGTATTGTTCATTTTTTTCCCATGTTCTGGATGAAGCATAAATGTGCCTTATGAAGATATAGCATTGATAATCATGTTGTACATTTTCTCACATTAGGTGCCTTTTCTGAGATTTCATGTTGCATGATTTTTAACCTTCAAACATCCCTAAATGTGGACTGTACCTCACAATGTGCCTGGGGAACTTTGTCTCTTTAGATGGTGCTTAGGACTATGGTGTGCAGTAGGAAGTGGTGACATAACCATATTAATCCTATACCTTATGATCTGATGCCCAAGCATTTATTTTCATACATTCATATTTGTGGGTGTGTGGGTGTGTGTGTGTGTGTGAGCATGTGCACACACATGTGTGTAAGAGAGACTCTGGTGCTCTGACACAGAGTTCTGTCCTTGGTAATTGTAAGTTAAGGAGAAGTGGTAAGACGAAAAACATTGAATAAGTAGATCAAACGGGATTCCAAGTCTAAATGCTTAACTTTCCTGCATTTTGTTCTCATTACACATAAGAGTCTTCCTGACAGCTCAATCATGTGCAGTTTGTATTGTGGAGGGCGCTGGTAATGTGTGTGTACCTGTAGTATATCGCCGGTTTCTCCTTGGTTTTCATTTGGTGAGTGAAATCTATTTAATTACTTTATAATACTGCTTTAATTAAATCCAATTGTGAATGTCTGGTTTATTCAGGAAAGTCACATTTGGAGGTGATTATCCCCTTTAACATAGAATTAACATGAAATTTGTTCAAATGGGACATCTTAAATCAACCTTGATTCACAAAAATTTGATTTGCATGAAGTTGTAATAGGATGCTTGTCATGTAAAATGAGGTACACCTGCATTATCGAGCCAGACACTGAATCCTGCTAAACACACTCAGACCTATACAAAGATACGTGTGTGTTCAAAACATTGTCTGAAAACCTTCCACCAATGGTGAGGCCTATTACTTCTTGATTTTAAGCAATTATTCCATTTCTGTGCCCATAAAGGAAAAATTATATTTTCTCTATTTATACACATATCACATAATACACTATAATCATTGTAGCATACAGCTTCTCTTTCTGAGAATTTACAGAGATACACAAGATGCCATTTACTGAAGCATAGTCCTTATCTTAGTCCATAAACTTACATTTTTAACAGTGAGGACCAAATGTTCTTCCACATTTATCTGAATTCTGTATTTGATGAACAGCATTAATGGCCGCCACATATAGAACTCAGTGGGAACAGTTAGTAAGTGTCGGGTGCCACACCGGGCATGGGAGAAATAAAGGGGGTGGGAAGGTAACCCTAGTCCCGCCAGAGCTTAGGTACTCTGGCCGGGCAGACACAGGAGACTGCCTGCTCTCCACTCCCAGTCCGAGGTGATCAAGAAGGAGCAGTCCAGTGGGTTCTCAGTCTTGGCCATCTCAGACACCACTGGATTCTGTGGAAGAGCTGAGAATGAAGTAGAGGCCCTGGGGGCAGCTTAGTCAGCCCTGAGGGCCGAAGGGAGAAAGGGGCAAGGAGGAAAGGGGGTGCCTGGTGGTTCCTGCAAGAGCATGGGGCAAGTGTCCTTGGTCCAGTCTCACTGCTGGAAGTGCTGGAAGACCTTCCTGCAGGAGATTAGATACAGCTCTTTAGTGGAAGGCCTAATGCATTTCTCCAGAGGCAAGTCTAGATGTGAGGAGGCAGTCCATAGTTTTAGGCTCTATGAGAGAAGAAAAGTAGAGACAAACCATGGCCATGTGGAGGGAGGGGAGAAAGGAGGAGGAGAAGGAGGGTGAGAGGTGAGAGTAAGAGCATGAAGTTAGGAGTAAGAGGTTAAGAGAGAAGGGGGTCAAGCAGCCCCTTTTATAGTGGGCTGGGCTACCTTTCAGTTCCCAGGGGCGGGCATACTTTGCTTTAGTCAGATGATTGTGGGAGAATACTGGGAGTTTGGGGCTTTGTCTAGCCACAGGATAATGGAGTGAGGGCTCATGGTGTCAGGTGTCTATGTCTGGGCGTGTAGCTTTACTGTTCCATCCCTTGTAGAATTTTCTACTGGGTCTCCAGAGTAAGCCTCACTCAACCAAGAACACAGACTACCTTTCACGGTTCAACAAGTAAGGGGCTGGTATGTTAGATAGACAAATATTATACCCAAGCAGATATCTACAGGATGCAGAGAAATGGAGAGGTGACTTTAAAAAAAAAAATCTGAAAATGTGGGCGGAAATGGGAAGAGATTGAATATGGGGTGACAAGAGTCCTTCAGAGAGGACTCTGTGCCTGCTTAAAGGGCTTTCTTAGCTCTGAAAAACAGTTGGCCTTTTGTTTTAAGGGCACAGCTGTACAAATGTACATCAGGTCTCAATGAAAAACCTCAAAATATTGACATGCTCCTATACTTGTGGTCACTAATTAGGGAATGGTACTTCCTCTCTTGCATCTGCCTGAGCCAGGAACCTAGAGTCCGTCCATCTCACCACACTTTACCTCATCCCCCAGCGTGGCTGAAGACCTGTCCTCTCCATAGAAGCCTCTTTCTTCCTGCAGTGTTTATTCTAACGATTGCTTCTGGTCTTCTCATCTCACCTGTCAACTCAACTCATTGGGAGAAGGGGAGAGAAGTTAGAGAAGAGAGAGAAAGAAGAGGAGGAAAAAGAGAGAGAAGAAGAGTAGAAGTCGGGGAGGGGACAGGAGAGTGGGAGGTTTAATTAAAGCTAGCATGGTTTGCAGGGCTATTGGAGGGTCAGGAAAACAGTGAAACACTTGAATCCAAGTGCGGGTGAGGCTTAGATGCTCTCTAGCCTCTTCAAGTTATACATGAGGACTATAGGGCAGGGATCATCTGCATATAGCACTGTCGAGACAGGTCTAGGGTGCTCAGAAGAACTGACAGGGAGAAAAGAGAGGAGAAAAACAACCAAAGACAACTTGCCTTTTTTTAAGTATAATTTTTTATTAATTTTTGAGAATTTTATATGTGCATAACTCCTCCCCGCCCCCTAATTTTGTGTGTGCTCTCTTAACAAATAAACAAACAAACAACTGACAGCAGCCTACCAGGTTCATGTACTTAGGGTTGTGGGTGTCTATTGGAGTATGGTATAACTATTAAGGGCTACACCTTTTTAAAAAACACTCTCCTTCCCTATAATTCACCAACTGTCAATTACTCTCAGTTAAGCTCTTCAGCTCCTGAGCTTTCTTCCCCTTCCGTGCTAGAACGCTGACCGGCTTGCTCTTACTGGGTCTTATGAGGCAGCCACAGCTGCTAGGAGTTCATGAGTTCAGTCAGAGTGTCATGTCCAGAGAGAACTGTTTCAGTGTGGTCCTCCCTCTCCTCTATGTCTTATAGTCCTGTGTCCCCACTTCTGTGGGAAGGGGTGTGATAGACAAGTCCTAGTTGTGGAAGAGCACTCTACATCACTATATTTTGACCAGTTGTGAGATCTTGCTTTAACTGTAAGGAAACTTTCCTGAAATGGTCCAAGAGCTACCAAGACCTCCACTAATCTGCAGTCATAGAAGTAGCAACTTAGAATTCAGTTTGATACTGTCTAGCCAAGAGTACCTGGCTGGGGGAGCTCAGGCTCAGGGGTAACTAACCTACTGTTACTTACTATTAATTACTGTCGTTTTTTGCTAAATGAGAATAGTATCAAACTGCCTGCTACAGTGTCAGAATATCAGGGAAACTTTTCACAGTAAATTCAAAGCCCTGTTACAAATGTGTGTGTCCATACGCACATATGCACATCACATGTGTGCTCATGCCCACTGCTTCATGAGATGTGGAGGGACCTGTCCTGTGTGGAGGCGTAGATTTTTCAGTGTCTGCAGCTAAGTTGCACTGAAGGCTCTCATGGAGGGAGAAGAAAATGCTCAGCATTGTGCACTCTGTAGGCCCACTCTTTCTAGTGGCCTGCTGTCAGGAGAATGTGCCAACCCTATTTTGTGGAGATGGTCCAAACCTGCCAGACAGCCTTTCGTCATGGGCTTTCCCTCTTTGACTGTACCCATGGCTACCGCTCTGTTCATGCCCAGCTCAGCTTTTGCAGCTGCTTAGAGCCGCATTGCCAACATCCTGTGACCTTCACAGAATCCCAGGCTCAGTCTGGCCACCCAGACACTTCCAGTCAGTAAATGCCATTGTATCAAGTGCCTACTGTGTCCTGCTGGGCATCGCACCAGCCTGCAGGAGATTTGAGTCTTGCCAAGTGCTGAGCAGGACTTCCTCTTGAGTCCCTGAGAAAGGCCTCCTTGGGCAGGACTCTAGAGGCAGCAGTGGCCCCGGAATCTGTGTGGAAGAAGGAAGAAATGGAAGGCTCCATTTCTTGATAGTGACCAAGAGGAAGGGTGGGGTTGTCCAGGACCCAAAGGCTTTGCCTTAGGACTGAAGTAAAATTTTAAGTTTGAAAGCCCCTTGAGGTCCAAATCAAATTTGCAATCTGCTAGAAGTTTCTGCATCCCGGAGTCTGGCTGTCCCCTGGGAAATGGTAATTTTAACTCAACTGATGATGGATCAGTATCTGCCTGGGTATTCTCCTCATCACAGCTTGCTTCATCACTGCATGGCAGTGCTGTCTGTGCCCACTGTAGCCAAATACTGCCATGTAATTTCTCATGGTAAGCTACAGCCCCTTCACAGGGCTCCTGCTTCTCCCACACTTGAATTAAAATTCTTCTGGAGCCTTAACATCCTATTACAGGCACTAGGTTGTGAGTGTGTTGGCCTTGCATTGAAATCTTTACAGGATCATCGTGGTGCCATTGAATGGAAGCTCTAAAAAGCCACTTCAGATTGTGCCCTATTTCAGGTTTTCTGAAAACCTGAGTCACCCTGCTGTTCCAAAATGTACCTTGGAAATATCCAGAGCCATGTGTCTGTTTTGGAGACTCTTAACAGTTTCTTTCTGGTTAAGCAGGGTGTGGAAATGACTGTCTTCTCCCTGCCTTCTCCTTGCATTTCACAAGAGTGTGATCCCTGTGCCTGTGTATCTTAGCTGTGTGGGCCACAGATTATGTAGAACAGCTGAAGGGGCTATTTGTGTGTGAGTAGCTGTTAGTGGAAGTGCTAAAATGTTAAGCCAATTGTGTGGCTTTCAAGCGTCAAGATTGTCTGTTCTTTCTTTCGTTAGGTCCTTATGTCAGCAATATTTCTGTCACGATAACATTTATTTATCAAAGTTTATGCTACTTTGACTTTTTATAAAATACCAGTGAAGATAAATGGATCGATTGACCCCGGGAGCAGTTTATTTATCCCTTTAGTCACACTTCAGTGGCAAAATCAATACTCTTCTGAAATATCTGATATTACAGCGAGGCCAGTAAATAGTGACATTCCTGAGCCGTGTGCAAGGGGAACTAAAATTTATTATCAACTTAGATTTTTTAGTACATGTATTGATTTTCCTGGAGATGCTTGTGAATTTTTATTTATCTGTAGCTGAGCAAGTGACCTTTGTTTCAGAGAACTGCAGTTAAAGTTGCTAAACTTCGGAGTTGGGAAGGCCATTGTTCATTTGTTAAGGTAGGTTTGAAATGAGGAAAAGGGAGTATTTTTCCCAGAAATGGCCTATCCCCCCTCACTTAGATATTCAATATTTTACATACTCTTTTGTGATGCCCCGGCCATGTATATCAAATCCACATGGACTTACTAAAGACATTCATGTGTCCTGCACTGTGAAGGGGCCTCTAGAGTTATTCATCCTGATTGGAGGTGGGATCCGCAGCAACAGAGGCTTGGGGGAAGAGGAGGTGAGGGCAGGAAGCAGAAGGGGGGCTGACCTCCTGGTGGGAGGGGGAGAGTGGAAGGAGGATGTGTTTCCTGTTGGAGCCCAGTGGCCTCAGGAGGCTTAGTGGGAGCACTGATCATCACAGAGTTGGATTCCAGACTCCATAGGCAGTAGGAGCTGTTGGAACTTCAAGCCACAGTGAAAGTGAAGTACAGAAAAATAGAAGGTGGTGAGCCGAGAAGCAGCTCCCAGGGCAATGGGCTCACTCAGCCATGGGATCACTCAGCAGCCAGATACAAGTTCTAGGCCCACATGAATGCCTAAAGATGAGCTGAACAGAGAACAACTGTAGATATGCCACCAGGGACAGAGACCATGTGAGGCCTCGAACTCACAGGAAGAATTACAGAGAAGGAAGAAGTGCTGAAAGCGGGGTACATGGTCTCCCAGGGAAGAGCACACCAGTCGCTTCTCCATACCACATGGTCAGCCCTGAATGTGTACATAACTTTTAAATGGATATTTAGAATAACAGAAGCAACCCTGTATGTTTGAGGAGTTTAGCTAGCCATCCATAAACTTTGACATTGTAGCTTTCTCTTTTTATTCTGGAGCCCATAAAGATTCTAAGAGGCAAGGTGACTTAGACCTTGATATAACTCTGCTGTTGTCATGCGTAGCCATGTGACATTGGGGTACGTGCCTTTTTTGTCTATAAAATGGGGTTTTGACACCTCTCCCAGTGAAGTCGAATTTGCTTTTGTAACATTAAGGGAGCCTCCTCTGCTCTGTACTCCAGGCTTCAGGAGGAGTGGGGCAGAGGGCTTGGGGGCCCCTCCCTGACACTTGGAACAGTGAGAGGGGTCCTTCTGCCAGCATCCACTTAGACACCAGGCCATCCTCACCTGCTTTCTGCTCTCTTCCCCTTGTTCAAATGATACTCCTGTGTTCTATATCTTTGATGTTACGATATCCTAGGGCCTTCCTCACCCCTGGAGGGCCTGAAGTTCTTTCCTAGGGCTTCCTGATCCCCAAAGTAGCAAAGATCTGGTCTGTAAGCGTGTGGAGCAGCCCACAGTCTAGCTACCTCCTTGATGAAACCTGTCAGCCATCATCATTGAAGGGCAAGTGCCAAATTACTAGAGGTAACCTTTCTAACCTTATGCCCCCAAAGTCACCTAAGGCTTCCTATCCAAGGCTTCCTGTCCTTCCTCACCGTTCCTCCACGCGGCAAGCATCAAAAAGCGCTTACACTTTCCTCACCTCCACTACCTCCTGACCAAGGCTTCTCTGATGTTCCTCTCCAGTGTGGCATGCCTTCTCCTCTTGGGAGCTGAGTGATAAACCACCTCACCATGTTATCAGTGGCTCACAGCTCTGCTGCCTTCACTTGACTCAAATGATAGAGAAACTCCTGATTTAAGATCCCGTCCCTGGCCTTGCTATCAGGGAGATACCAGGTCTGGCAATGTGAGTCAGAGAAGCTAACTCACTGTCTGCTTCCATCCAGGATGGAGGTGGGAAAGGTTCAGCTGTCAGAACAAGGTTGCTGCACCTGGCCAGCCAGGGGCATATGGAGGTCATCTCTACCCAGACAGAATGAGAGCACACCAAAGGCTGTTCTGTGGCCTCGTGCTATTTGCAGGACAGCTGGGCAGGGGAGCGGCAGTGCAGGGTTAAATGTATGAGGGAGTAGCTGTAAGAAAGGGCTGGACTCTTGGAAGTATGAGTGTCTCCTCCCTCCTAAGCAGGCCTGTGTTCTGCTCTGGTCCAGGAACATTTGACTTGCCTGGTAAGGCACCATGGCAGTTCTAGGCAGGCCTTTTCTAGGTTTACCTTTATAAAAAATGAGATGTCAACACGTTGTGACTTAATCGACATAAAAGTCTTTGCACTGTCTCTTCAGATTTCTTCTTTTTAAATATTTTTTATTACTCTCCAATTATAAGTTTATACTAAAAAATGGGTTATTTGAAATAAATACTTGAATGTACAGTCACCCTCATCTGTATGACGAATTGGTTCTAGGACCTAACTGGGGACACACATGGCTGCTCTAATCTCTTGTATAAGATTTTGTGTGTATACTTGATGCTCAAACATGCTGTTCCACATTCTTTAAATCATCTCTCATGACTTATAAGATATTGTTGATGCTGTGTAAATGCTTGAGATAGAATATTGTTTAGAGATTAATGTTAAGTTTGTATGTGTCAAGAGTATATACCACTTAGCACCCACCCCCAATATTCTTCTATGTTTTGAAGCCACAGATACTCAGCTCATAGTCTGAGGACCACCTGAATAAAGTACTTATTAAAAAACCCTAATCTGTATAATGCCAAATCTTGTCCATTTCATGAATTGTGTCAGGATTTTTTGGAGCTCTTCATCCATAGAATGTCCCTTCGCTGATGGCTGAGCGGAGGTGACAGTCTGTAATTCTCCCAGCCTTCAGACACTGTAGCTGAACTGATACTCTGTGATATTTTACTGTACACCTTGTAGAACATCTCAGGAGGAGGAGGAGCTCATGAGAGGGACCAGAAGACTACATCAAAGGCCCAGCTCTTCAGAGCCTGCCTGAACCATTCCAAGGGATGCTGGTGTTTCTAGTGTAGGAAACGGCAGAGTAGCTGTGAAATTAAGCTTAAATGTTGGGGCCTTCTGCACTGTGAATTCTCTTCCAAGATCCTGCATCTAATTTTGTACTCATAATTTTGCTTTATAAAAAAAGAAGAAGAAGAA